>JAZGTI010005699.1:0-24893 GCA_036877585.1 Botia kubotai
TAAACGTATACTTGTGTCTATCTCAGGATTATTAAGCAAGAACACACCATCAGCAAGCATAACAGAGTCAGAGAAAGACTTGTGGGACACATCTGTTCTTAACAAACCCCTTGCACACATTGGAGGAGCAGCAGCATCCAGAATCAGCCCAGGTAAGCTAACACTGTATAAATCCATAATGTCTTAAGAAACTGTCTTAAATCCATAATGTATTTTGACTCATTTGCTTGGTTGTGATATATTGATCAGGCATTTGGTAACAGTTAATGATTTAGACATACAGTGCCCTCTGTAAGTGTTGGGACAGTAAAGAAAAATGGCTCTGTTTGCAGTGGACTCTACAAATGTTATTATTTAAAGATGAAGACAAATGTACAGAACATTAAATTTTGTTATTTGGCTGTTTCAACACACAAATATTTTACCAATATAGAAGAACAGCAGAGTTTCATCCCTCTATTTAATGTGAGCCTATGTATTGGGAAAATTGGTGGACAATTGTGTGGATCAGCTGTGTCCTGTATTAATTGTTCACACATTAAAAGCAAGGAATATCAGTGCTGTCTATTGCTTTTGCAGTCTCAGTCTTGCATTCAGTGAGAACCCACATAAGATGAGGGAGCTGACTGACAGAAAGCAGTGACATTCTGTACATTTGCCTCATGTCTGCAGTATGCATTCAGAGGACATATGCAGGATTTGAAAGTGACTTGAAATGGGAAAAAAAGAAAATTAAAAGCTATAGCTTTTTATAAAGCTATAACCTACTGGTCACAAAGTAAAATGTGTCGGGATTCTGCTACGTTTAGGGAACAGTTGAAACTGTACATTCCCCAGCCTGTCTGGGTAGCCGCTGTTTGTGTTGCAAGTCCCATACAAGCATTCTTTACTTTTTTCAACCAACTTTCATCTACTTTTAAAAGTAAAATTGTCTCCCCTACTGGGAGTTATATGACAGATGACTGTATAATTTTTATAACACCGATTTTGTGTTTGTCAAATTGTCGTCTGCTTGCAGGCAACTTTGTAACCACCACATACAATTTGTCTGAGGGATATGTCCCATCTTTCCAGAAGAAGGAAGTGGGATCCGTAGGACAAAGAATTCAACTCGCCCCTCTCGGGAACCAGCATGCACGTAAGAATTCAGTTTAGCATTTAAGAATATATGTTATATTCTTAACTGTCTACTGTCAACATAGGCAGCTGTCTTTTAAGACAGCATCCAAACTTAAGTGACTGATGTAAAATACATTTCATAGACAGCGACGTAGTTTGTACATCATACAAAATGGCACATATTATGTGAAGCGCACTGGGGACTCATGGAGACTTATTGGGCATTTTTAACTGGGTATAATATACTTTAATATATAATATATAATTTTTATTTTAGTTCTTTCTTGTTGTTTTATTAACTTTCTCTGTTGAACTTATATGAAGGTATTGCCTTCTCCATGATGGATACCTGCGATGCTGCTTTAGAATTTGCCAAAATGAAGTTATCTAAGGACATTCTTCATCTCAGAAATGTGCCTGTCCTAAAATACTGCCTACAATACAGACTTAACTCACCTGATGGCCTGTAACTCTGGGCCTTGACTTTCTGTGCTTAAAATTAAAGTCTTGATGAAAATGATTTACATTCTCTGCACATAAGCGCTTGTTGTTTCTGTTTGAAAAAAAGGCATTTTCTATCTTCACACTATCTGTAGCTATCTGTATTGAGATGTTAGTTCTTACTGTTCATTCTTTCCTGTCTGTGTGTCCACAAATAATTGATATCTGCCCTTAGTTGATCTCTCTGCCACTGTTGACTCTAAAGCTGGCAAAGCTAAACCTTCAAAGTCCAAACCTTCCTGTACAGTTTCAGTCAATGAAATCTCTGAAGGTAAAGCCCCAGTTCAGCAGCAGTCTTAGCCAATGTCTCTTCATAAGGTCCAATATTACCACCTGCCAGTGGCCTGTAAACTGAAGAAATGATGCTATATTTTTGTTTAAGACTGTTTAAGTTTTATTAATTCACATTTATTTACTTTTAGTCTCATTTGCAAGTGTTAACGTTGGACCCTGCCTCCATATTATGTCATTTCCTGAAAAGCAGCATTTATCTGTGGTGTAAAATACTGTCTCTTCTCAGATTATGATGAATGGAAAAGGAGAGCTGAAAGAACCCAGTTCAAAGGAATGACTTACCCAGCTCTGGGCAAAAACTCAGCCAATCTCCTCACTCGTGCACCCCCCGTTCAGCCGGTGCACGGACGGGTTGACTGGGCCGCAAAATATGGAAGTCACCGCTAGTGCACCTTGTGAGCTAAAATATCCATGCCATGAGGACTAAGGCCTGTTTCAACACTCATAAATCCTGTACAACATTCTGGAGGTTCTGAGAAGCAATCAGGAGAGATCTACACACCTTTAAATGGCAGGACAACGTTTGCTTAAATATTCAATAGTCAAGAATCTTTAAATATCTGCTGTTGACACACAGTTTTTTCATCTTCAACATTCATTCTTGGTCAGTTAATTCTAATATCAAATGATTGTATTCCTACAAGTTGTCTTTTATAATGGAATAGGTAGACTACATCTCACATTTTTTGTAACTCTTTTTGGCATTTTTTCTTTAGTGTGATGTTTATAAATATATCCCTTTTCTTTTGTAAGTGTAAAGGTGATTCATACTGCAAGATTACTTTTTATTTCCCTATACAGCCTTTTTCCAACAGTCTTTACTGGGAGCTGTGACATGAACATACTGTAGAGAGTGAGAGGTATTGGGTTTAATCAATCTGAAATAAAGACTATTTTGTAGGTATTGTTTAAGCATTTTAATACAAGTCTGTTGCTGAAATTGTATTGTACATATTACACAAAATCCCATAATGATGGGTTTGTTAGAATGACTACATCTAAAGCACAATGGGTTTGTGTTTATCATGACTGTTGTGGTTTCTGTAGCATTCCAACTCCAACTTTGGCCACCATTAGGACACTGGAAAGAAAAGTCAAGCTTCAAAACATCAGAAAGGCATAAAATGCTGGACTATGTTCAGAATCACACATTGCAAAATGTAGAGTAATAACATGGTGAAAACCAGTGCTGTTTAAGATCAGTCATCTGCCACATTCCCATGACATGGACACGTTTAAATATACACAATCACAAATGATTCTTGAGAATGAAACTTTTAGTAACTAATGCTGCACAAGCTGTATGAACTACTTGTATGATACATTTAGTTATTTTGGGGGCAAAATAATCCACTTGTATTTAATAAAAAAGCAACTAAAACATTCTTTAAAACAACTGTTTTGTTAAAAAAAAAACCTTTTGAGGGTAAATTATAACAGAACTTTAAGTTTTCTAGGTGAACTAACCATTCCAAACATAACTACAGTTTATATGTTGCACAGGTTACTTAAATTACCTTAATCCAGCCATGAGACCAGCTGGCATTATTTTGCGTGAATTATGAAATCTCTTTCCCATGACAGCAGCAAGAGTCCCGGATGTGGCTAAGAGACATGACAGAGCAGGTGTAACTCAGCATTACTGCCACTAATTGACGTTTCATCACGAAAATGTATAGTAAAAAGCAAACCTAAAGACACCCAGATATTTTTAGGATCTTGTGATATCTGGTAAGCACCAAACCCAGCCAAACCCCCAAACAGCAGCCCCGCTGCCAGGGACGGGACACTGCCTGTACACATGAACAATTACATGAATATAACAGATCAAATGAAAACAAGTGAAGCCAATGGGCCTTATTCACTAAATGTTGCATACATAACAACAGTAAGCACATACAGCAAGACAACAATCTCTAAATTTGTCTTGGTAAAAAAACAGCTTTTGAATACATTGTGTAGATGTGTTTGCAAAAGATAACACATTTTCTCTTTGAAAACATTTAAGACTTTTCCTAATAAATGTAAATTACAAATAAACTTAAATTACACGTGTCCAAGTAATGTGTGATTTAATTCTTATATTTTTACCTTTAAGTACCAATTAAATAATAAATCGCGAATTCTGCAGAAATACATGTACCTGAATGCAGGGTTAATGAGTCAAATTAGACCAATTAGAGAACGTTAATGTACGGTAAGTAAAATGAGATATCTTGTAAGTGTAAAGGCTGTGGTGGTGACTGTCGTTAACGAACTACAGCCTGTCAACATAATATATTAGTATTATATAATATATTGTTATATAATATTACATGTCATGTGAATTTGTTATTAGATGACTTAACTATTAAAATAAATGTAACTCCAGGCTTCACGCGCTTTACCTGCTTTGACATATCCTAAAACACCTCCAGACGCCACCAGAGCCGCGTATCCAAATCCAACCCAATCCACGGCCATCATCAACACCTACGTCTCGCACAAACTTTTAAACACCCACTGACCGGTGCTTTACAGGGACTATGTGAGCTGCTAACAGAGACAGACCTGTGTAAAAAACAGAACTGCAGTACTAATCATGTCCTTGCTGTCCTTGCTGATGTGCGTGCTGGTTAAAGAAGTATTTTTTGACGTCACTATGATCCGCTCATTCAACCCAGAGGCGTTGAAAAAGAGAGTTGCGACACACTTTGGTCTCGTATGGAACGCGTTCCATAGTCTCGCCGCCACCGAGGTATACGTGACGTACAATACATTTAAACGTGCTTTTGTGGTCATAATTACTCGCATCCTTTCAGACTGATCTGATAGGAGTGTGTTATGTTGTATTATTTGCCTTTTTAAACAAAAAAAATCTTACTGCATCAATGACTATAGGGATATCTTTTGCGTAAGACCTCCCTATCATCTCTTATTAAAGAGGAAACTATGGATCCATAAATATGAAGAGTAGTGTTGTG
Source organism: Botia kubotai (assembly GCA_036877585.1). NCBI lineage: Eukaryota > Metazoa > Chordata > Actinopteri > Cypriniformes > Botiidae > Botia > Botia kubotai. Next base: position 4,878 of record JAZGTI010005699.1, read on the forward strand.
CAGCTAAAAACCATTGTCTTCTGTCCAAGTTTTGAAAACATGACTGGTTGTGCTAAAAAGTGAAGTGTTGTCGCGTTAGCTAACCGCAGTTAACAATAGCTATTATCTAACAATAAAAGCTAACTAAAGCCGACTTCATAACATTATGGCAATTGAATAGATTCGCGAGAGGTCAGTTAATGCGTTAAGATGTCGAAAAACATACAAAAAATTATCGACATCAGCAAATGTGTTTGGGAAAAACTAAAATGAATGGAGTTCAATGCAGGAACTATTCAGTGTTTGAAACTATATAGGTCGCTCCATTCGCATTCCATGCTTCCATTGGAGGTTCATGGGAGTATCGCAACTCTCTTCTTCAACGGCTCTGATGCGCCCATGCAACGTACTTGACGCTGCAAGTATTTATAGGAAGTTGAGTTTATTTGGAAAACATTTCACCTGACGTCAAAACAACCCAACAACATGATTGACGTTATATTAAACACTTATTATTGTTATTTTAATCAGTAATAATAAAAATAATGGGCAAAACCCATTACAGCACAACAGAGTGATTTATAAATTTGAAAGACAATGACACCTACAAAGTTTCATGTCAATATACCAAAGCGTTGACAAGATACAGCCTTATATTTATTATTGCGTGCTCGTCATCAAATTCGTTGATTCGTTGTACGAGAACGGAGTGGGCGATCGAAAATCTTTTAATAACTTTTTTGTCAAGGATGTCTGTAGATGATGCATACCAAATTTCTTGCAAATCAGACAAATGCAGCAGGAGGAGTTCGAAAAAGTAGGTATAACAAAAAATTTAAAAATGACCAACAGGACGTAGCCTTGAATATGACAAATGAGGAATCATAGAACTCAGCATAAACCAAAGAATCTAAAGAAAGAAGTTGCATAATATGTTATTGCAATCACTTTTGCAATCACTTTTTACAACATTTTCATAAATTGTACCATATATGTTGACCACTAGGTGGCGCTGGCCCCAAACTATATGGAACAGAATATAGTGATGATGAACCATATAAAGTTTCGTAACGGTATGCAAATGCGTTTGTTAAATACTACATTTTACAACAAAATTGAAAATGGGCAACGCCCACAATGATCTACTATAAAACATCAGATATTGTTTGACACCCTCAAGGAATCTAAAGAGGCCACTCACATAATTATAGATTAAAGCATTCAAAAGTTATGAGCAAAAATAGCCATTTTTTATATTTCTGGATCACTAGGTGGTGCCATGACATTTACCAAGTTGAGTGTCAATATACCAAAGCATTGCAAAGATACAGCCTTATATTCATTATTGTGTGCTCTTCGATGAATTCATTTACGCACTGTACGTGAACGGATTGACCAATCAAAAATCTTCTAGTAACGTTTTGTCTGGGGTGACTGTAGATGATGCATACCACATTTGGTGTAAATCAGACAAACGCCCTAGGAGGAGTTCGAAAAAGTAGATTTTTCAAAAAAAATCTAAATGGCAGAAAATTTTTGAATTTTTGTTGAAAATTTTTAATTTTGTTTCTAGCCCTTACGAATCAAAAGTTATTAACACAAATGTAAGTGAATGTTTGGACAGTCTGAGGCGCTAGAGGGATTGGTGTGTTTAATGTTCCTACTGTCCTGTATCAGTGTGCCAAATTTCATAACTTTCCTATGTACGGTTCTATGGGTTCCCATAGACTTAAAGAGCGGAAGAATAATAATAAGAAGAAAACTAACGATTTCAAGTAATCTAATAATAAGACTAAGACTAATAAAACTCAATTGCAGTTTTCTTTGATTGTTTACAGTTTTTCTCGATTGCTAAAACGCTATAACCAGGCTTTTGAACTTAAATTTTAAAACCATAACGCCATTTATCAAAAAGCAGGAGCAAGGGCAAAGAGACAAGCAGTCTCAGATGCAATTCGAGCCACTTTAGTTGACCATGTCCTTGTCCATAGTATGACTATGAGGGAGGCTGGGCAATGAGTACAAGCAAATTTAAATCGCTTCACCATCACCTCCATCATCAGAACCTTCAGGAGGAAAACAGGTAGGTGTACTTACAGTAAGACTGCTCTGTACAGTAACTTTTGAGTGCTATACTCTGTGCTGTGACCACACATACACTGTTGCTCTATGCTACTGTAATAAAGAAATGCATCAAACTGCCTCGCGTACAGAGAGTTTCAGTATGTTTCCATTTTTTTCCTGTAAAAAGGATGTGTGACAGTTACAGTAATGAGTGCTTCTATTTTTGTAGGGCACAGAGACAACCACCTGGTGGAGGCAGGCTAAGGCTTTTGTCGGAGGAGCAAGAAAGGGAGCTTGTAAACATGGTCATAGCCAATAATGTAATCCGCCTGCGAGAGATTCAAAGGAGAGTGATTGAGGATAATCATTACTTTTGAGGGATAAATGCCATCGGCCTCTCCACCATTGACTGCATCCTCTGAAAGCACTGGTTCCGGATGAAACAGGCGTACTTCGTCCCTTTCAAATAAAACTCTGACAGAGTGAAGGACCAATGAGTGGAATATGTTCAGATATAGGATATTAGTTTTGATATTGTATGACGTATTGTGTACTATCACAGTATAGCAATATATGCTGCCATTTGTGCCCTCCTGAACTGTGCTTCAGGGTAGTGAAAATAAGATGTTTGGGGAATTGGGTGAGACGTTATGGATTTGTGTACTGTTTTGAGAAAACGAGGCATAGTTTTAAGAAATGTGTTTAAGCAACCAAGAAAAACTGTAGCCATTTCCTGAAATTATGCCTCTTCTCGAAACGCTAAACATAAATCTATAATTTCTCACCCAATTCACCAAGTTTGGTTAAAACCAAAATTTGCCCTCATGACACACAAACAGTAAACATGTAATACACACAAACAGGAAACATGTAATACATGACACACAAGCTCTCAAAAACACACAATACAACACATTGAGTCTTACACACTGGTGAGATAGATTCAAAACAATACTACAAAAAGTGGTAATAAGTTGTTGCTTGTGGTTCTCCTCCTCAAAAAACAAAAAACAAAAAATGTATACATTTGCACATTTTTATTCCTTAATGCACTGTGCAGTACAGTACACCAAGCAACAACACAAATTATTCTACCCCAGTGTCCTGTTATTGGTCTGGGACATCGTACAGCCAAGTATGCCTACCTGTTTTCCTCCCTAAAGAACCTTCTTCTCTGAAGGCCCAAGACTGTCTCCGTGCCTTTGCCTACATCATGGTCATTATTGTCGTCATACTCCTCCTCATCCTGATTTTTTTCTTGCTGATGCTACTCTTCCTCCTCAACCTTTTTTCCCGTCTCTGTGGATCAATTGTCCCATAACTGAGTGAAATGACCTTGGGAATAATGTTTATAGTTTAGGGAAATGGTGTGCTTTTTGTTAAATGGCATTAGAGTTTAAGCAATTGACAAAAAAATATAATTAGAATTGATTGAATAATGTCTTTACAAAACTAAAATTCAATCATATTGAAGAAAATATATACAGATAAGTCTGGCATACCAAGGAATTCCTCATGTGGGTTTAGAGTATATAAAGTGTGCAAACCTGTAAACATAGGTGGACATTATATATACATTTTAAATGCTTTAAATATGTGTGGTATCTACATAATTCATAATTCAATTTCCATGTTATAGTTTTAACTGTTTTGGAATATGGAACATAGAATCAACAGCTAAAGAAATAAGTATGTGTGTCTAAACATTTGACTGGTAAAGCTTATTTTTTAAAAGAATTTTAAAAGAGAAGTATGTTGGAATATGTTTTTAAACTCTGAAACATGCAGAAACACTAATACAGGTTGTGTATGTTAACTATTACTGTAACTGCTTAAAATGATCCTGAAGTTCTAAATACCATCGGTAGATGGAGCCAGATGACCAAAGAAAATTTCCGTTCCGTTCCTTTGTTAGATCTCTGATTCTCTCAACATTGATCTTTATTGTTTTTCATTATTCAGATTTAAAAAAGCAGTTCTGTATAAAGTTTCATGTTTAGTTGTGTGCTGTGAAATAGATTAATATTTGTTTATATATTTGTGGAAACCTAATGCATGTTTATCACCCTGTTTCTAGCTAAATGAGAAACATCATAGACAGACAAGTTAAAACAATTTAATTATGGAATCATAACAGTGAAAAATAGTAAATGAAGTGTTTAAAGAAAATTTATTTTTGGTGGTCCATGAAGTAAACTGGTGGTATAAGGATTGCCGAGATTAGGGTGCATATTCTCTTGTTCAATAGATGGCGCTAAAAATCTACACATTTTTAGTCATGTGATGCAGTCATGCGACAATTCAACCCAAAGATAACAGACGATGTTGTACTGTGGCTGTTTTAGCTGCACGCCAGTTTGATAGCATTAATCTTTTCAGTCCCAATTTGCAAACGTTTGCAATCACCGGTGAATTGTCCTAATTAAATGAGACAGAAGCGGGAACAGCACACTGATATATGAGTTATGTCAAAGTCTAGCCAAGAACTTTCTGATGCCATGAATGAGTTAAATAAAAAAAAACTACAAGTCAAACTTAAGTCAAACTTAATATGTAAATGGAAAACAGTTTTATTTAATCATTTTTCTTGACTGTTTTTTATAACAGAGATGCATTAAAGCTACTCTCAAAAAGCTATCGAATTTGTGTCAATACCCCTTGTTCTCATATCTATGAATTTTACAGCAAGAAATGAATATGAGACTGTTTACCAAGCTTTGGTGTATTGATATGAAACTTGGTATGTGTCATCACACGCATGACCTGAGGGTGCATGCAAAGTTTCGTCACACCACAACCTTTAATCCAGAGATTACTAAGAATTATTAATTTTGCTTATAAGTTTTCAAAACTTTGGTCTAATCATAAGAGTGGTTTCTTTAGATCCCTGGAGGCATGTATCATGTTCTGCCATTTTAGGTGTTGACCATTTTGAAATTTTTACCTGCCACTCTCTCAGACCACTGAGAGAGGTACGAGTCTTTGCACGTAATGACAGGTAATGACACGTCCATTTATTCAAATTGTCAGATGTGTTGTAGTATTTCTCGGACTACCTGTCAACTACAAACTAATTAGTATCCCTTATTAGTTTTATTAATATGGATCTCACACATATTATTTGCAATAATACCATGTATTTTGTGTTGAACCTGTTTGACAATTTTTCTGAATGAAGTTAAATGCAGTATTCGACAAACACAATTGTTGTTTTGTTACTATACTTTGTGTAGTTTATCATCACAATAGCCTAAGGTGACCTGCAAAGTTTGGAGCCGGTGCAACCTGGTAGTCAAAAAAAACTTTATGTAAACACTTCTAAGCATTTGTAAGCATTTCTAAAATAATGTATTGTCATGCAATGCATCATTTCCAACCTCTACAATACCAAATTTCAAGTCAATGCTACTTCCTGTCAGCAGTTTTGAATTATAATAAAAACCTATTTTTTCAAACTTCTCCAATTTTTACAATTTGCACGATCTTGGTATGTAGCAATATATAGACACAACTAAAAATATGAAATTTGTTTGGATTCCTCAAATTGTTCTCTTATACCATGTCAACAAATTTTACAGTAAGCATATAAAATGGAAAACAGGCTGTGTCTTCACATAACGTTTATGTATTGACTTAAAACTTTGTAGGTGTCATTGTCACAACATACTAAAAGCCTCATCAAAATTTCATAGCTCAACTTGGATCACAACAGCGCGTCTGGTTTTCAATCAAACCATGAGAGCCCATGTGACACCCCTCTTGATCTCACTCCACTGGCTACCCATAGCTGCCTGCATTAAATTTAAATCTCTGACCTTTAGGACAGTCACCGGAATGTCACCCTTCTAGCTCAGCTCACTCCCAGATATACTTCCTGATATATGTCCCCTCCTGCCAACTATGTTATGTAAACTAGCAAACACCTGACTAACCCCTATAGCGCTGCTGTTTAACTTCACTTTGTAATGTAATAAAAAAACCTTGGTGCATATGTTTCTGCACATGATTATTTTGTGTGTATAAAAAGAAAAATTTGTCATGACAGATTTAGGTACACGCAGACACACACACACAACACAGGAGCTCTGTGTTAGAAAAAAAGATACATATGAACAAAATAATCCTTGCTCTGTGCGTCAGGCCTCTATGAGTAAAAATAGATTAAAATGCTTTAGTAAAATGCTTTTACTATTGTCTTTCATTTTCGCAACGTATTTCTGTAGCTGAATTGCGTAAAGCATTGCGTTAGCGGCACAAAGGTTGCGGGTTCGAATCCCATGAAGCTCATGCACTCGTATACCTTGAATTCACTTCAAGTCCCTTTGGACGAAAGCGTCTGCCAAATACGTAAAGGTACATTTTGTTCTTGTTCGGCAAAAATTAAACTAAATAAAAACAATAATAATAACCATAATATTCCAATACCATTCTTAAATGTATTTAAATACATAAAACATCACTGTTTTAGCGATGAAGAGTGTTGCATGATTGCAATTGTTTTATACAATGCATAATCTAAAAACGCACTAATACTTTTTTATTGACGTTGACTGGACAGGAATGTCGATTTTAATATTCTGACTGTGAAAACAACGAGTGGATCAGTGCAACTCTCGCTGCATATGTATGTAGGAAGATAATGCAACTTTTCATTCAGTTTCTGCAGCAGGAATCTCAACACTTATTTTACTGTTTTCAGTTGTCCTTGTCTTGCACGTGCCCATAACAGCGCACAGGCGCCGTAAGGTGGTATTCGGTTTTAATGGCCAGGTGAGTAGATTTTTTTCAGGTAAAGTGGAATTTTGCTTAAGGAGAGAAGAAACAATGATAAGTATTGGTCATATATTACCATTAAGTTCTCAAAACAAATCATTGACTGTATAGTACAGGTCGGTTTGAGTTTGGGATTGCATAGGTAAGAGTGACAACACTGTTTTACAGTTTAGACAATTGCGAAACAGGAGTGATAAAATGTTTCCATGATCAGATTCCCCAAAATAGAATACATATACCCTCAGGATTACCGGGCAGAGAAACCAAATGCGTTGTTGTTTATTTATTTTAGACAAATGATATTACTGCAATTTCTTAAATACTGTTCTGGCCTGGACTACATATATATAGCACGTTTGCATAACAGTATTTATCGAGTGTTTTACAGGCCCAGGGTCACTATAGGACTAAAACAACAGTTTACAGTTCGACTTGAAGCGTTTGAAGACCACTGAAACGCTAGTAGTAGTTTAATATTATTAATATTATACATGTAAAGTTGCATTATCTTCCTACATCCATATGTCGCTCTGCAGCGAGAGTTGCACTGATCCACTCGTTGTTTCATATATATATATATATATATATATATATATATGTACATGTATAGGGTTTTCAGATAATTGAATCTGTACCACAGTGAAATACTTTGTTGCAATTTATCTTTATTAGTAATAAGGTCCATTGTGTCGTTTGTGTCAGGCATTACGCCCAGCTCTCCCATGTTATTTAACAAAAAGGCACAAGAAAACAAAAAACTGTTTAATAACATCATAAACTGTTTTAAAAATGACAGAAATCATTACTTTGATTTCTGAAAATAACGCTTTAATATTTATACAACGTTTAGATGTAATCATTGCATACAGGCGCAGTAAATGGTTATGTAAAGCTTATTTTGCCACGTTGAATATTAGCAAATAGTTTTCGGCATGAAAACAAGTTTCGTTTTAATTTTCTAAATAATGCCTACCCCCAATCGATAAGCAGCAAACAACAAAGCAGTACACCCATCCATTTCTATTGCGCGTTTCTTTGCCTCTTTTAAGAGTCATTGTGTCTTAGTTTCTTTCGGCCGCTCATTAATGACAAGTAGACCCACCCCACCAAAATGGTAATCGAGATAAGAGAGGGACAACGCCTCAGACCCGGCGACCTGTCTCCTGACTTCATTCACATTTAACAAACCACGTTGTTGTGTTAATTATTTACATTTATCAAATTGCGCCGTTACATGTTCTATAGAGCTGTTTACCTGCAGCAGAATCGAGCACGTTTGCATAACAGTATTTATCGAGTGTTTTACAGGCCCAGGGTCACTATAGGACTAAAACAACAGTTTACAGTTCGACTTGAAGCGTTTGAAGACCACTGAAACGCTAGTAGTAGTTTAATATTATTTAATGTTGTGTTTTTTTACATCTGGCTTCTAACACTTGAACTAAACGCGCGTGCGGGACCTATTGTATTCATAAAAACTCATATGATGCATATATTGTCATGGTTTAATGTAATTCTTGCAGCACACGTGTCCTTTTTGGCCTTTTGGGCCAATGTGAATCGATCCAAATTAAATTATTTAATTAAAACGAAAAGAGGAGGTTTTACCATTATCAACATCTGCATTTACAGCCGTACAGCAGTAAATGTATTTGTACTGGAATTCTTCTTGCAGTTTCTGCCTGTGTATATTCATTGGCTTTGGTCTCTTGATATGCTAATGAGGGTTATTACAGTAGCTATCGAGTCTCTCTCTCTTCCACCATTAGAGGGAGATCTGAGCGCACAACTCGAGCCCTCTGCACTGTGAAACTTAAACTAAGGCGCACTTCACACTGTCCACAACCAATGAAAATGCTTTGGAAATTAACTGATAATATTAAATATGAAGACTGCGAGGTAAGCGGCATAACCAGACTTTCAATAATAAACATTGCATGAATTTGGTATAAGTCTTCGGTATAACTTATCACGCAGTCAGCTTTAATTTTCAATTTTATACTGTCTTGCTGTGGGTACTATTTAATTTGTATTTCATTATTTCATTTCATCAGGTGATAAAATACATATAAAATATTGCATGCTTCAGGGCACATGCACGGTCTTTTTTTTACAAAATATTTTTACCATAATAATACACCAATTACACGTTCTGTCCTGTAGAAGTTCTGCAGTTCAAAAAAGATTATTCTAAACGTTATAATATCGAAACTATTGTGACTTGGAAAAAGGGACAAAAATAATAAGATCGCAATCGTAGGTTTGGTAAATACAATTAAAACAGTCGATTGCATTGGATAATTTGTCAATTAAAAAAAACTCCTAGGAAAGTTCTTCATGTGATTTACTTCTAGTATCTCGTCTGATTTGTTTGTGGTGAATGTAGTAACATATGGGAGACGTTTCGGAGTGGCGAAGCCAGTAAAATGTTTTCGCTCGTTTCTGAAGCTGCACACCCATAAGTGATTAAGATATGCACTCCTCATGTCCTTACGGTTTTCTTTCGCTTTGATCTAAATAGTTACATACTATTACATACTATACATACGGAAGTGTATACGCTGAGTGTGCACGCCTGAAGTTTGTTCTTGACAGTTCGCTTCACTGATAAGTTGAGCTGCATTGGAGTGTGCTGATGTCTGGTGGCCGTTCCTAAATTCTTGGTGAGGGACTCTAGTGGGCCATGGAGCACAAGCAGACGAAGACTAATATAAAAACAATGAGGAAGACGAGCATCCAGAAAACAGTAAAAATGTGCCAGTCCAAATGCCCTCAGCGTTTGCTTGATTTACACCAGAATCAGAGATGCACATTGTTTCCTTTCCTGTGTTCTTTCCCCATTCATTCTATCTTTCTTTCACTTTTGCTTACCCCCGAACATTTTAAAACGCCCTCCCCATTCGTCAGTCGCAGGAGAATGTCCCTCTTTTTGTCTCTCTCTCTCTCTCACTCCCACTCACTCTCTCTCCTCATCTCTGATTAGATATACCGATTCTTCATTCAATGGACGTCATTTAGTGCAGTCTGCCTTGAGTTGCTTCCTCGCTTCACGCTCGATTTCCGACCATTCTTTCCTTATTAAGTATTCGTGTAATATTAATAGTCATGAATATCTACTATTAGGAGTGCAGGGAAGAGGCATATCTGTGCTAACATGAGCTCAAGCAAGGGACCAGCTCACTGACAAAACCAGAAGACGCCAAAAGGGATCTAAGAAACTTTAGAGAAAAAACACTGCATTTAAAGAGCTTATGAAGAACAGTGGGAATTTTCCTAGTTTCTGATGGATTATCGCTTTATGTGAACACTGGCCACATACACATCGTCTTACAATTATTATTGGCCTGATTTCATTTGGTCGTTCGTTTTCGTTTTGTAACGCCGAAATTCCTGTCTTTTGAAATACACGGGAATCTTCGCAGATGTTAGTGCACAGTTTTTCCCCGATGGTGAGTGACTGTCGGGGGTAAAGATCCTAGGACTGCGCTCAACATTTACTCTCCGATTGTTTCTTTTATTTTCCTGTCATTTTGTCTGTATCATCATGCAAGCTGTTCTTGGTAGCATCAAATGCTATTACAAAGACTTTATACTTGATGTGAGCGCTGGTTATTTTTTCTTCGTTTATGAGTAGGATATTGAATCAGCAGCAAATTATTTATTTGCAGTTTGAATGCAGAACAACTTGTATAATAAGAGTCATGGGGTAATATGTAATGTTTGTCATTAGCAATTGTTGTTAATCAAAACACATGTTTGGCTTTCTGCTAAAATAACTATTTTCGTCATAAATGCAATGCCAATTTCTTAGGTGTCTTTTTCTTTTAATAGAGGAAGGAGAGTAAATGAAAAATAAAACACTTAAACGGTGTATCTTTCTTTTTTTCAAGGATCGCCACGATGGGACTAGCAATGGCACGGCTCGGTTACCCCAGCTGGGCAGCGTGGGTCAGTCACCGTACACCAGCGCTCCTCCGCTCTCTCATACGCCCAACTCAGACTTCCAACCACCATACTTTCCGCCACCCTACCAACCCATTTACCCACAATCTCAGGACCCTTACTCTCATGTTAACGACCCGTACTCCATCAACTCTCTGCACGCCCAGCCGCAGCCCCAACATCCGGGTTGGCCCGGCCAGCGGCAGAGTCAGGAGAGCAGTCTGCTACACCAGCACCGCGGGTTACCCCATCAGCTGTGCCGAGAGTACCGCCGAGAAGTGCTGCTGCCGTCGGGTCATGGCATCGAGACCGGGCTCACGGACTCAATCCCTATACACGGAATACCTCACTCTTTAGAAGATGTCCAGGTGAGGAGAAAATCTCTAAAGCGCCAATATAACATGCAGCCATTTAATGATCACGGGCAATACTTAAGGTTGGCTGCAGTTAACGAAAAAGAGTCTTGATTAAATACTTTTTTCACATATTTATTTTATGTAAGATTTTTAGCGGGTTATTTCGTAAACGCACAGCATTTTGAAATATAAACTGATACGTTTAAAAATGTTTTTAAATTTTTACAACACCGTGCAAATTTAATATAGCCATAACATTTCAGTTTTAATCTAATACAGTATTCTCTAATATAATATTTATTCTCAATTTATTTTCCCATACAATCCTTGACTGTGACTTTTTTGTTGTTTGTAGAGGAAGACAAAATATAAAACAATAATACTAAATTTAAACGTTAAACTTTATAAATGTACAACATTTTTTCCTCTTCACTTTGTTCGTCCCCGCAATACGAAATGAAAGGTGTACTAAGTTTTGTGATTAATTTTATATGTCATTTTTGGAAGTAATCCCACCCCCCTTTTACCAGTAATTTAATTGTAGCCTGTCTACTGAAGAGATTTGGCCGAATTATATAGCCGCGAGAGAACACACACACACAATGCACTATTCCACCACAATTGCATGTTAATATTGGTTTCTGCTATTTTGTTCTTTGAAAAATTGGAATTGTAAAAAAACTTTGTATTTTTTTTGTAAAGCTTTGTATAAAACTTGTTTAAGCGTTAGTGATTGTTGCTAGGCTATGCAACCCGAGCAAAGACTCTAGGTTATATACAGTTTACATTCTAAAGATATAGAGTAGTGAATTTAATATATAATCATAAAATTACTATTGAATGGGTTTGAGAAATTTGTCTTTATTGTTTTAGTTTGCTAACAAGATACAGGGTTCTACATCTACTTCTTTTTTCTATATACTTTTTTCATTATTAATTTACTCTTTGCTCTTCATTTGAATCTTTACAGCATGTTGAAGATCAAGGCATTCACATTCCAGATCAAACTGTAATTAAGAAAGGTAAGGCATTTCTTTTCAAATACTCAACGTGCAGTCTAGCAGTCCTCCGCTCGTAAAGTCTATCCGTTTTTGTTGGTTAATTTGTAGGGTTTGTGATAGCCTGAAGATTATCACAATCAGACGCCCAAACCATTTCATCCAATGTGTTCCACACCAGACTTTATACGGGTAATGATGTGTGTTTATATGACGGTGCTTGTTGTCTCTGACTCAATTCAAAATGGTAACCTTTTGGAACAATTTGCTGTGACACAGCCAAAGATCATGTGAGCAACGCATACAGAGATATTTATGTTTATGATTAAGACCCTATAGTTAACATAAACCAATAATTACATTGCTTGTTTGAGCAAAGTCATTTTCTGCACCAAAATTCTCCTTTGTTTCATTTGGGATGCATTTGGTCAAAGGTGCTTGTCATTTTCAGCGTGTTGTGTGCTGCGGTGAAGTTTTCTTCGTTTTAACCACGTGCAATCTTTGAGGTTAAATTTGTTGCACCGCGAATAAATATACAGATATGCTCATGGAACATACACGTGATAATTGCTACCTCACAAATGCCTTTATCTCCTCTGGTCTCTATTAGTCTCCGCTGAGCTATTACCGTCACTAGTAATCTATCCAAAAGTGCCTGCGCTTTTGTTTCCGGTTAGCACATAAAGAAACAACAAGCGCTGCAGCAGGATTTAGGCCTGGACGTTAATTTGTATGCTACTGTTTGTGAGTTTATATAAGAATTTGTGCAAGTCATTTCATGCGCTGTGTGGCTAAAAAGAATCCACGACTGATTAGTGTTGACTAGTGTTAAGAAATCTATTTTTGTATGTTAGGGTTAAGTTTGCAATAATAATGAAATTAATAATAAAATAAATGTTTTTTTTCATATAAGTATTATTAATATTATTACTGCAAACTTAATATTAATAATGGTGTGCATAAAAATTGTATTGTGGATTATGCCGCCTTTCTCCTTATTCAGTTTCTGTTTTACGGAGTTTACATATTATTGACCGCTTGCACTGTGCAGTCAGTGTTAATCGAGAGACATTGCTATGTATGTTCAGCTATCAAGTTCTCTGAGTTTCTTCTTGGGCCACTATTCTAATAATGAGAAATATTTGATGGCTATGCCACTTCATTACTCGGGCATATTTTAGCAGTTACATTCATGAGCTGAATGAAAAGCTATTGCTCTGGTATCTGTTTTCCTTCCTCGATACGACCATATTGCCTTTGGTTTCACAGGCTTGTGAGATGATGTGCATATAAGCGCGTATGTCTAATCTTACTCAATAGCTGTTTGCTACGGAGCAATTAATCTTCTTTATCCATTTGGTTGGTGCTGTAGACTGGAATGGGGGCCTAATCGCGTTTTGTTTTTCTAGGTCCTGTCTCTATGTCCAAAAACAACAACAACGTCTCTTCCATACCGATAAATAAGGACGGGCTTTTTGGCGGTGTGGTAAACCCAAACGAAGTGTTTTGTTCGGTTCCGGGTCGTCTGTCACTTCTCAGCTCAACATCAAAGTACAAGGTCACAGTAGCGGAGGTGCAGAGACGCCTCTCTCCGCCTGAGTGCCTAAACGCCTCTCTGCTCGGTGGGGTCTTGAGGAGGTGAGCTGGACTTCAATTACATAGACCAATAATTACAGGTTATCAAGCGCTTTTCGTCGCCAAACCAACCGAGGTGGTAGCCTTTACTCATACAAAAACAGACCAAACAATAAACCCTGCATTATGTTGCATTATTTTGGTAGTGGTCTACCCAATTGCAAGAAGTGTCGTATATAATACATGGTACATAACATGAGTGAAATACAATTATGACAGACTGTTCAAGTGAAATACTAAACGTTAAAACATTTCTTCGCATATTCGTAATGCAATAGGTTTTGAAAGAGAGAAAGATTTTGCTTTTAGCATTTAAAGTTAAAAGAGGAGCTGTTATTTAAAGAGACCTCCTGGGGACTCAGCAACTGCATTATTGTATTTTCATGCGCGCTCTGGTCCTCGAAGGTTTTGTGTATATCTATCTACTAACAACAGTAAAAGAAACAACTGCATTTAGCAAGACATATAAATACGTATTTATATATTTGTTTTTCCTCAAAAGGGCCAAATCTAAGAACGGCGGAAGATCCCTAAGAGAGAAATTGGACAAAATCGGATTAAATCTACCTGCAGGAAGACGCAAAGCCGCCAACGTTACCCTACTGACATCACTGGTGGAAGGTATATTTTTCTGACAAATTAATATGTATGATAAAGAAGGTGTTTAATGCTACTACACGAGATATATTCTAAATCAGGATTCGCATTCATCCGTGAAATAGAGTTTGTTCTGCAAGCAACAATGTATGAAAGAAAATGAATGTTTTCAGGGATCGGAATCGATACAATTCTGAAATAATTTTGCGGGATTAAAGGAACCTTTCTTAAACGTGTGAGCAGCGACACTTTTTTTAAATGCAGGCACGATGGAATGTGTCTTTATGCGACCTGCTTTATGTTAGATTAGTTTAATTGTGTTATTGAATGCATGGCGTGTTGATATTTTATGCAGTTGCTGCAGGGTCTGTGGCGCAACAACAAAAGTTATATATCGATAACATATATAAGTTATATATGTTATAATATACTGACTTGATGCAGTTAACTTGTAGGTTGAAAGCCTATTATAAAATATAAATGAGTTAATTATGTTGCACTGCGATCCCATTGCTGGTGAATAAATTCATTTTGCTTGCAAAGTTGGAGGTAATTTTTCCGTGCAGTGGTATTTGGTGCAGCGTGGGTTTTAAAGGTGAAGACTTGAGTCGGCTCATTGATTCCTGTTAATCATTCCAGCTGAAGACCGAATGTAATATTCCTCCTGCTTCATTGAAATTTGGTCTTGTATGGTAATGGGCTTGAAGAAATGTATGATTCTGCGAGATAAGGACTGAGAGGGGTTTAAAGGACAAGCAAGCAGACGCTGATTTAGATAGGGGACATTAGCTTTCTGAAGCGCTTTTATTGTTTAAGATTTGCTCCATAGTTTAGCGGAGTTGAGCTTTGATGCTAATTGGCGCATGCGTTCTTCCGGACTCTTTGCTTACGATAGGAAGGCCCGCAATAAAAAACCCAACTGTTTCAGGAAATTAAAACCAAAGGCGTGGGAGAAAATAAACCAAACACACAGACCTTGTTGGAGTAACCCAATTTTCATGGCTAAAGCTATTTATTTTATATTTATATTATATATAATAATATATATTAAAACTATATTTATTTTTCGTGCCATTTATTAACAGGATTCTGTTTTCTGCTAGTAATGTAAAATAAAGGTGCATCTATGATGTCAAAATTGATAAAGTGAGACGTCTTGTTCATTGGTAGAAGTTAATTAGATGACAAACTTAGATGTTAATTGTTCTACAATTCATTGTAGTATATTTAAGTAATAGGTTACACACTGATTCACCTAGTTTTCTCGTAGGTGAGGCTGTGCATCTGGCCAGAGATTTCGGATATGTATGTGAGACTGAGTTTCCAGCCAAGGCGGTAGCTGAATACGTGAACCGACAGCATTCGGACCCAAACGAACAAGTCCAAAGAAAAAACATGCTATTGGCAACGAAGTAAGTGCTGTTTTTACTTTCCAGGTGATTACGACCGCGTATTTTCGTCAACGTGAACAAGTTAATCTTGTTGGTTTATTTACCAACACCAGACTTTCCAATTAATTTGCAATATGTGCTAATATATACGCAGCCAGTAATAAACAGGAATGCATTTAAAGCTGTTTTTTATTCCATAAAATGATTTCCGTGACCAACACGGAAATATACAGTTATTATTATTAACGAGGTCTGAAGACTGACTTTAAATGCACAAGCTGTAAATTAGCACTGTTTCCCTACAAGAGTATTGTATTTTCAGCAAAAGAAATCGTCAAGCCCTATAGAACATACAAACCCTCGATTATAAAACAAATACATAGAAAAGAAAGGGACACTATTCTTCAATAGTCCTGAAAGTTTAGGTCTCATCCACGTCGCCATTTGACGTATCAATGACGTCTTGCGCTTCTTGAACCTGAGTTCCCCATCCCTCTAATTCTGCAATGACCAAGGCAGCTGCTGTCAAACAGAATGTGTTTTGATTATGGGACACATAAAGAGCACATAGTGTTACTAATACATTTCTGACATCATACCTTCAGCTGTAATTAGCCTCATCCTGACACGCATCCTGCATTGTCTCCTTTTAGACAAATCTGCAAAGAGTTCACAGACCTGCTTTCGCAAGACCGCTCGCCCTTGGGGAATTCACGTCCACAGCCCATTCTCGAGCCCGGGATTCAGAGCTGTTTGACCCACTTCAGTCTTATTTCTCACGGATTCGGGACTCCTGCCATGTGCGCGGCCATCACGGCGCTGCAGAACTATCTGACGGAGGCCATAAAAGCCATGGACAAAATGTACTTGAACAACAACCCCAACAGCCACAACGAGACGGGCTCTAAAGCGGGAGACAAAGATGAGAAACACAGAAAGTGATGGTTAACCACCACACCCCAATTCAGAAGTGACAAAATACATAGAACGAACACATTAGTGAACAAAATTGACCCGCCCGCTCCTGATCTTGACATTTCAAACGCGTTTCATTGTTTAAAATTATAATAATAATAACAATAATAATAAAAACAAACGAAACAAAAATACTTCACCTTCGGATTGGTGGAAAAGGCATTTCTCTAAATCAAAATAAATTCAGCATGGAAAGGAGAGGAGTACAGTTTCGCCACAACAGAACTTTCATGAGCTTTCCTTTTATCAGTTCAGCGGCGTGAATTCAGCAATTTCCTTCAATATCTCCATTTACGATTGTAGCCATGTGACAGGAAGCTGAAAGAAGATGGTTTTTCATCAGTATTGTGATAAAAAACGATGAAAGAAAACAAATCCACAGCTCCATGACTTCATGTTCACTCTGAGCGACCAACTTGAACTTTGAATCTCAACACGTTTCATGGTGATATGAGGGAATCTGTGTCCATGTATGTATATATTTATTTATGTGTAATTTAATGGGAATTGTAAATATGGTATGTCTGTTAATTTTTTTTTATATTTATCTGGTGCCTCCTGTTTTAGTGGGTTTGAATATTCGCTTAGTTCTTCATGTGGTTTTATGGTTATTAGAAAACAGAAGTTTGGGATATTCTTCTGTGGGATATTTCGTTCCAGCCCTCTAGTAGCATGTTGAGGCGACACTGAAGCAAGTGATCAAATTGAAAAGAAATAAACATTAATTTCACTATATATTATCTTTATGCCATTCAGTTTTAGAAAGAAAGGGACGTTGCAGTGACCCTTACGATGCTAGTTTTGTGTTTCTTGTTTTTATACGAGCTTTTTATGTGTTGTGCCAATCACCTCTTGTTCTTCCCTCAAAGCACCACAAGAGCAATAAATGGATATTGTCTTATGATATTTTTAAATAAATTAACAACATTTGGGACCATCTGATATCTTGTATGTCCAATGTCTAAATTGGAGGCGGTTTTATCTGTATTTTAAAAACCTGTGCTGGCAATAGCTCCCATGCCTGTCAATGTAATATAGTTCTTTGTTGCCCGGAAAAAAATAAATATTTGATACGCTTCATGTCGATTTTTATTCATTACTTTATATTCACTGCTTGCTGCGCACGAGTGTCTCTCTCTCTCTCTCTCTCTCTCTCTCTCTCTTTCTATTCAACACGGTTACTGTAATTGAGTTTAACTCTCCCTTGACGATTGCTCTATGCAATAAGCAGTTGAACCCATTGTTTCCCTCAAGTATAATATAAACTTACTTTCAACTCCTAGTTTAGAGCACAGGATCATTCAAATATGGCAGGGAGCTTTTTGCCAAGCCAAATGACACAGAAAACAATGAATTCTCTTTCGTGTTTGAAGTGAATGTGTGTAGTTTTAGCCCTCGAGCGAAAGCGCTCTTTAAAATCAGTCTGAATTCAGCTGAAAGTTAGTGCAGTTGCAATTTCCATGCCTTTATTTGTTGACGCCACCTTACACTTTCGGAAACATTGTCAGCCACGTTGTGAAAAGTATTTATGTCATCATAATGTATATCACTGGTGGAAGTTTACAGTTCGTTTACAAGGAATTGTGGGCATCCTACTTCAGCGTTAAACAAGCACTGTCATACTTCGCATCCAATTTCGTTCATTAATTGGCTATACCTGCAGATAATGTCATGTCTGAACACGTACGGTTATTTCATGCATTGCACAACTCAGATTTAAATAGAGTTTGATTGTTTATCGATAGCACGAGCTAGAAATCAATCTCCATTGGAGCGTACTGGATTTGCTGGCATTGTGGCATTGAGGGAAGATCTGCCATACAACAGTTTCACATAGTGGCCTTTAGTTTTAGTTCTTTCAGATGCAGTTGTTTTCAAATGACATGAACGAAGCCTAACTGTACATGTCCTTGGCATAATTGCCGTGCACAGTGCAGCAGCAGGTGAAGCGAGGCATTGTCTATTAAGACTGTTTTTGTTGTCTGCTTCTTAGATTGTGTGTGGGATTCTAACCGCGGGCACAATAGCTCTCACATAAAGGATACCCGACTGCTCCTCCTGTGCAAGTACAGAGAAAAGCACACGGATATTCGTTATGAGAGAAAACAATCATGTTAAATAGCTTTCATTAGAATGAGGAATTCCTTCACTTGCCCCTTTGCCATAAACGCTAATGTCGTTTTTCAAACGTATTAGTTGTCCAATTATTTTTGTTTTTAAACGTAACGTAATTTTTTATGGGCAGTATATATTTACAAACACCACAAGCATATCGCTTTTATTTGTCAACGCGCAAACCTACGTTTAAACCTACTTTGAAATTGTAAAATTAGTATTTTAAATTCTCTTTCAATTTTTTAAAAAAACGTCTTCCATTTTTTAATACAGGTTGAACAAAACAATGGCTTGCCGGAAAATGGTCTATATAAATTGTAGAGTATAGTGAAATTGGAATTCATCCATGTTCACTCTATAACATCTCGCTTCAGCTGTATCAATAACACATGATTTCTGTGTAATGTTTTCCCTCAATGGCTATTCATTTACTAGGTGAATTTACTTATATTAGAGTCTTTCAAAAGGTTTGTCTTGAACGAGTGTGAGTAAAAATCTGTTTTTTGATCGCTCACTTGCTTACTCTCACCTTCTCTCACAAACACAGTCCGTTAGCACGAACCTGAGAGTGTGCAGATAGAGGAGTGTTTGGACAGGCTATCACTATGGGATATTCATGCAAGCGCGATTGGTTCATCACTTACTTAAAACTCGTTTTAGCTGTAACTTACTCAGTCAAGGATCGTTGTAACAGTAACTGTAATCACCAGTAACTTGCCACACTAAACATATTCATCAGAATTGACAGGCAATGATTTGGTTGCTCCTTCAAGCACTAAGTAGAACATAAAAGAGTATGTCAATTGTACTCGAAAAATGATGCAAGTTTCCATTGTTACCATAGTACACAATTCTGGACAAATCTAAACTGAGATGTTTCCTTTTCAAATCGGGTTATAAGAGACCAATATTTTGTTTAGTGTGCCCTATTCATTTGCAGACCCACTTACAATGATCCACATAGCATGTAATCACATTACTAGCGTTCATCCTGGGCAACTTTTATTAATCCTTGTGTGGTTAAGCATAACCACCACTAAAACTTACCAAAGCCATAATTATGTCCGGTACTATATTCGTTAATATTTAATAACCTAAAGCACCCTGATAGATAACAATTTTGATACGTGCATTTTTTGTAGGCTACTTTTATAAGTTGCTACTTTGTAAAAGCCGTTTCGGAGGACAAAC
>JAZGTI010005700.1:0-24892 GCA_036877585.1 Botia kubotai
TGCAGCTGTAATTGCAGCGAAAGGTGGCTCTACAAAGTATTGATGCAGGGGGGCTGAATACAAATGCACACCACACTTTTCAGATTTGTATTTGCTTAAAATTTTGAAAATCATGTATCATTTTCACTTCACAATTATGTGCTACTTTGTGTTGGTCTACTACATAAAATCTCAATAAAAAACATTTAAGTTTGTGGTTGTAATGTGACAAAATGTGGAAAAGTTCAAGGGGTATACTTTTGCAAGGCACTGTATGTAATTCCAAATTAATAATTAAAATAAAGTATGGCATTATTATGTTTTGACATTCAGTCTGTTTTCATGTCATTTTAAACATTCTGGAGGGAAAACTATCGCAGCTGTACATAATCATATCATAAACCAAATGAATGATGATCAATGCATGAATCAAACGTTTAAATTTTTAGCCATTATTTTTTATTTTCTTCCTGAATATGGGCAGAAACAAATTATATGGAACTGTAAATTCACTCCCAGTAAAACAATTTCTCCATCTTACATACACTTCACTACACTATCCCATAGAAGACAGATCATGTCAGCTCCTGCATGGCTGTTTTTGTTTTGTGAAACAGGAGATGTTAGGAAGACAGCTATAAATAGGCATGCCTTGGTCACCATTCACTTTCATTGTATGAGAAAATGCAATGGAAGTAAATGGTGACTGAGGCAGTTAGTCACTAACATTCTGCCTTTTGTGTTACACAAAAGAAAAAAAATCATACAGGTTTTGAACAAAAGTAAATTATGACAGAATTATTATTTTTGGACAAACTAAAACTTTAAGAAACGTAATATCACACCTCTACTCAACAAACATTTTGTTTTTTTCTACTCACAATTTTAGGCTAGCTTGTCTGTATCATTGTCCATAGCACGTTGGTGCAGAACAAGTTTGTAAAATGCAATACACTGAGTTAGGAATTTGTTCAAATCTGTAATCCATAGTATAAGCACCATAGTCGTCATATAAAAGCTTGAAAACACGAGCCAAAAGAAATGCCTTTAAACCAACACTTTCTAAGAGGCCTGGAGAGTAGTTGATAGACCTGGTGAATGTCATTACCATGTGAGCGAGCATTCCACAAGCACAAAAATTATCCTGGGGTCTAAGGTGGAACATCACCTCACGCACCACCCCCCCATAGCCTAGGGTATGCACATACAAGGGCACTAGGATGGCTCCAGGCTGCAGGAACTGAGGAATGTGGTAAAATTCAGGGGGGATGGGTCAACTGCAGCTAACTGGAGCAGTAGTGTGTCAGCAAAAGAGAAAAACAGAGAAAATGAGCACACAAGAGAGACAGAGAGAGTACAAACAGGCAAAGTAGGAATAAGAAGCACAATAGAAAACCAAGAAGGGTGAAATAGATACAGCCCACAGTTTACTGAGAAGTCAAGAGAAAACATCTATTCAATGCATTAGAAACCCAAAGGTGCCGTGAAAAGTTTGATTAAAGGGATTACAGTTCACTGCATATAGTTACAGCAGCAAATAGTTGCAAGACACAAGACACTTATCTCAACAGACGACTACTTGACCATATTGTATCAGCCACACTGTATTTACATGAATGTATTCTAACACAAGAAGAAAATTACAAGCCACCTACACTACTCTCTAAAAAACACAATTTTTCACACTTCACCTGCATCCATGATTCAATTGGAGCGTTCCATTCATCCATCATTACGCCCAAATGCTCAAGACCGGCTATCTGACCCATAATCATCATCCAATTCCACGCAGCAGAATAGTGGGATGGGATTTCAGCTCTTAACTTCATTAGCTACGCTTCAGTCTGGGGCCCGAAGATTATAACTAATTAATCAGCTTACTGTGGCTTAAACGCCATCATTCAAAAAGGAAGAGCCTTATCTGTCAACACGCTAAAATCTCACTCCCGTCGTCTTTTCTTTATGGGACGTGTATGACAAGAATTCTTCCTTTCCCGTCTTTTGTTGCTGAAAATTAGCCAGACACCCGTGAGTTGATGCGGGAGAACCAGCTGGATTGGACACCGTAACTTGGCTGAACACTCGTGCCTCGGAGGTGGAGATGCATGCGAAGACGGGAGCATTGTGTGCGGAAGGCTCTCTTGTAAGCTGTGATATGGTGTGTTAGGAAAGAAAGAGAATTACAGAGGAAGCCGTTTGGCCGAGAGTCGGTATGCGAGACTCAAAACACTTTCCACAATATACTTCAATTTAAAGCAGCTTTACAGAGAATCGTACTGTGAATATAATGAAGTTTATATTAAGTTTTCCCTCCAGCTATACAACATAAAACATAACATCAGTGTTACTTATATGTACTAATACAACAACCTGAGAAGTTTATTTGATAGGCCATGTTTAAAACAAAAGGAGATTAATGACTGGGTGTCTATCTCTGATTGGCTGCTGTGATGCAGGTACTTGCAGTGCTGTTTTGCTAGTAAATGCTTTACCTGGCAGCAATGTGTTTTCAATGCGATCTATTTCCACCAAGAAATGGGCGGCGCTCTTGATGCTGTTAACATACCACAGGCGTCACTAAGCGTTAATTGTAACTTTAGACTAAGGTGGTATTTACAAAAAACAACAGGTAATCAAATAACCCCAAGGCACAGCAGGCCTTTTATTAGATAAATTAAATGGGAGGCAGTAAAAGGTGCACCTTGCAAAAGCAGAGGCGGGCAAGCGGGCACGGGATGGCTCTTACATCAGATGGCGTATCTTTAAGCAGTATTATGTATTGACAGTATTATCATGACAGTTTTATGTCTCTACAGATGTTCAATGACAGTTCTCCGTCATAGTTTTGAGCCTGTTTGTACCGGGCAAGATTCCACTGTGTCAAGGCGAGACACGCAGCACTCACCAAACCCCAAACGCAAAAACTATCGTGTTTAAATTAGAACGATACCTGTTAACATCACCCTGCCCTGCTGAAACCAGGTGTAACTTCCTGTAAACCTGTCTGTCTGGTTCACCCACAAGTATGAAGAAAAGGAAGAAATAAAAAACACTCTTCCTATGTAGCTAGGGCTGGGTCTTGAAAAGTGACTAGTCATCCAACTAATATATATATATATAAGATAAAAGAACAGTAGAAACAGATTGAGGGCAAGAGAATGACAGCAAACAAGTTATCTAATAATTTACATAATCATGCAGCAGGGGTTATGGCTAATTGTCAGATCAGTAGACAAGTTAATCAACCAGTAAAGACACAATTCGCAGCTATGATCAGTCCATGATAAACTTACACACACCCCTGTTAAATCTAATCAATCTACAGCTGACCTGTATACAAAACAACATGCTAAGCAAAGCATGATGAGATCTTAAGCAATGATCAGTGTTAAGGATACTGAAAAATGTAGTCTAGTAGGTTACTACACACTTTTAGTTAGTAGCTTAGCTGTTTTCATAATAATGTAACTTGTCCAGTAACAAGTTACTTTTTTATAAGTATAGGTGTAGCATTACAAAATATTTCATTACTGTCATTTCATCATGCACATGTTGTTAAATAGTGGTATTTAACGATGTTCTTTATCCTGTTACATAAATTAGCATGTTGTATATTTATGTGCCTTGATATATTAATTTTAATGTTGTTAACCTAAATATACTAAAATAAATCCTTTTTGTCTTTGTGCCAGACAAATACAGTGTAAACTGATCCAATAATTATACAATTTTAAAGATACTGTTGCCTTATAAAACATGTAGATAGCTATGTTTATTATTGGCCTGTGGTGTTAGCTTGTCTGTGGTTAAATTATGAGTAACTTGTAACTTGGCGAGCCACAGTGCAACACCGGTGATGATGCCATGAGAGAATGAAGCAGAAGGAGAGAGGGAACATCAGATAAAGAGAGGATTTGCCAACCAAGCAACAGTAATTTACCAAACTGATTCTCCTCTAGCCCATCAGTCCAGATCTGTACAAGATTAAAGGAGCGAGCCAGAGCCTGGTTTAACACGGCCAATCACAGGCTGCCTCTCTGCGCTCTGATCTACGTCTTCTAATCAAACTAGAGGGGGGGGACGGCGAGATTGGATTGAACACCATTATTTTTGTGTTTCCCTTCAGGAAAGTGCCAAACTGTTGAGTGCGTGATCTGAAGATTTGTTGTTTATAATCATTTTTTGCTCGTACCTCTCTCCCTTTTGATGCTTGTTACATTCTTTGGCGTGTTTGGTTTTCTTGTTTCACCCTGCAGGTAGTTGCAGTACCCACAATGCCTGTCATAACTGCTCTGCGCTACCCTTTGCATGCATGATGTCTCGCCCCGCTCTGGAGACTTGCTGTGCTTGCATGAGATTACCAATTTTTTTTCAGTCAATGTCAAATTCTTCCCGAGGCAGAGAGACGCACACTGACAAACAGATCTGGACATGTTTTTCAAATGAAAAGGACCAGAAAACAGGCCCTCAGATACATTCTCCAGTGACAGAAACTAGATTTTTATATTTTCAGAGGAAAATGTGACAGGTGCTTGCCCGTGTGAAACTAACCATCATAATGCCAGGCCGTTATGCGGGTGCTAAGGTGCTCTGAATGGTTATTAGCATGTTGCTATAAGGTTTCTATGGTGGTTACTTACTGCCTCACGCTGTAAGAGCCAGCCAACAATAATATTTTGTTTAGGGATACCTATTTAGAGCTTGGGTCCCTACTTCAAATTAAGTGAGATTTTAACCATTTCAGCCTTGGCCAAGTCACTCAGAAAATATCTCTTTTCGCAAGCCACATGATTTGAGGCATCATTTATTTTTTGTAGTTTAAACAAGCAGGACTCTGTGGCACCACTAATAATTTACAAAGTGGGGTGTAAACCAGCTGTGTTGCCAGAGAACCAGAGGTATGACATCAGATCAGTGGGTTCCAGAGAGCTTGCATGAGAGGCTGCAGTGGACATTCCAAAGGTCAAGGCATTCCGGCGAAGCCAAAGGTACATTTTTGTAAGCTTTGTCCACACCATAGGCAATGGTTAACAAACAAAGTCCCCATGCTGTTTCAGGGCCTAAACAGAATCCAAAATCCAAACCACAAAGAATCTGCATCCATCTTTTAGCGCTGATGTGCAAGAAAGCAAACTGAGAACACCAGGGTCTAATTCCTTTTGGCCTGCGCTAACCAAAAGCTGCCTCATTTCTCCTGAGAACCCCCACACTCACCAAGGGCCAGATCAGGGTTCTTCTCACCCCTGACCCCCATAGCAAGAGAGCGAGCCAGAGAGAGGACTGGATTTGCTTGGGTAGATTTACACAAAGCCTGCTCCATGGGACACTGCAGGAAATGCAAGATTACAGTGTGTGTGTTTTTGCGTGTACACACACACATTCTTTTAAACATCCTCATTTATTTGGCTTACACAGAGGTTGGTCACAAATGTAATAAGGAGAAATACATGTTGACAACATGACTCCAAGTGTTAACATTATGACTTGCCCAATCTAGATCTGCTATGTCAACAGACAAAGCCAGCATCACAGAGACCCCTCCCTCTTCTGCGTGCCCTCATATTTCAGTTATGGTATTAAATGTGCAGCATAGAAAAGAACAAGAGCCAAGATCTCTAGCAACAGGACACTACCGAACCAACAGCATTCCTCTGCTAATACGCTTCTACCTCACAAGGCACCTGCATTCACCTGAAATTTACAGTGTTGTGTTTTGTTCCACCAAAACCACAAACTGTTATTCTTTGTATTTTGTGTCAAGAGACACCATCCCAAATAGTGTCAAATAACCAATTACAGTGGGGTATCCCTGTTCTGGATTGGGGTAAACACCCTATTTTGAGTTTAACCCATGTTCAACAGGTTCTCATCAAAGAACACAATTGTTTTCCAGTTCTCAAACCCTTCAAGCCAATGTAAAAGTTTGAGGTGGTGATTTAGTCAAGCAAGGCCCTAAAAATTTAAGTTACTAACAGATGTTAAAAAAAGGTGCAGTAACTCTCCCATCATGCCTTTTGGAGTTGAATAACTGTTATTAAAGTGGGAATGAAGTTTAGAGTGTCTGACATTTGAAGTAATTGTTCTTTGCGGTCCAGTAGTTCCTGAGGCAAAGGTTTGTGACATTCCTGCATGTCGCCTTGGATCCTGACACACAATCTGCTTTTTTTGTTTGATAAAAACAATTTTTTGTTTTTATCAAATGCTACATTTGGGCCAAGAGGTCAAAATATGATAAATTATAATCATGATGATAAACCAAAACACTGCACAAAAACAGCTAACATTTTTAAAAGCTATGCTAGTTTAATGATCTGACTGCTCTGGTGGTTTCAATTTCGAGGCAGATTGAGCAGATAACCGTTTAACAACTGGAAGTGGAACTAAATAAACACAAATCTATTTCCTTTTGCAAGAAGCCATAT
The DNA here is from genome assembly GCA_036877585.1 of Botia kubotai. NCBI lineage: Eukaryota > Metazoa > Chordata > Actinopteri > Cypriniformes > Botiidae > Botia > Botia kubotai. Next base: position 6,402 of record JAZGTI010005700.1, read on the forward strand.
GGAAGAGCTGAAATAAAGTGAAGGCCCTTTACTGCCAGCCTGAGAAGCACTTGACTCGCTGTCTCATATGAATGCCATCCATCTTCCCAGCCACAGCACTGCTGGTTTTATAGCTCCTTTCCCTCTTGTTGGTGATAGCACAGGCATCATTAGCCAAGTAGAGCCGAGATGACAAGCCGTTGCAGGTTCGCTCGATAATGCCAGGCCCGGCACCTTTATCAACGTGCCACTTATTCATCGACAGGCGGCTGACACCACTGCCAGATAAAGAAAAGTGTGGGGCAGATAAAATATGGTCCCAAATGTTTTTATCATATGATGTGAGGAGATGTTTGTCATAATGCTGCGAGCCACACCTCATCTAGGAATGACCAATAAGATAGCAGGCTGGCTGTGCAGCAAGGGGTCATGCTAAGATATGTTGAATAAAGCCTTTAAACAAAGTTTTGCTATAGCAGAAACTTTTAAACCATTTGACTTGTCCAGCAATGTTTGGATAGTGCATTTATCTGCACGTTTTCTTGGCTTTACTATCTGCAGTGATGCTGTAAATGCGATACATTTACAGCATCATATATACATCATATACAGCACATATGGTTTTAGCATGATCATGTGCTTGAACAGTTTAACAGTAACTGCTATACTGTGTCTGCACTGAAAGCATGCCAAAAACTACTCTGCTAATTTCAGTCTATAAATTCATTTCCATTCCAGGACTGCTACTACAGCCATCGAAGCATCATTTCTGTAACAATTTCACAGGCTAAACAAAGACAATTCAACTGGGTATCTGGTAGTTTGTGAGGATTGCGAGAGAAAATATGAAGGTTGTGTGTTAAACAGAAAAGATTTTTGCAAATAGAAAACATTTTGTGTAAGAACTTATCGTGATCTCCAGAAAAAAATAAGAACAATACCCTCTGTGGGCTTCTGCATGTGCCACTCTTGTATAAACTCCTTACTGATCTAGGATGCTCTCCTTATCTAGCCAATTATATTTTGAGTAAGTGCGTCAAGCATAAATATAGCTTGAATCAGCACTGCATATTTACGCACAAGATTTCTCACAGCTTTAGTTCTGCACTAAAAAAAAATCAACAAACACACAGTGAAGTCATTCATTTACACTGCCAGTTTATTAAACAAGTAAAGAAATTTCTCGTTTTTTATTTTTTACCTTCTCTGTGGGATTTTCTCCCATCAGTTTAAGATTTATGTGAGTGAACATTGATGAGAACTATGATATTTTGTACAATTAAAGGTTATTTATTTAGCCAATTTATCTGTCAATTACCCTATTTACGGACTGTGTTTAGTTCCCATGTACCATATAACACAGGATTAATGTCATGTGGACACAGCCCTAAACTAGCTTCATTATACAAGACTTTCTTAAGTTTGACCAGTCATTCAGTAAATCCATCATCTAGTTGAGTTTGATATGTTGTTTCACACGTCCTCAGTAAGAAGGCGTAAAGAACTGTGACAGATGAGCCTATTTCTCAATCTGCTTTGGCTTTTTCTCAACCCTTGTTTTACTCAAACACCGCCGAGGTCATTTCGAGACGGCCAATTCCATCACTCCACCCTTATGGCAACTAAACTCTCTCTGTAAGTACCGGGCAGTGTGAAAGGCCGCCGCAGTGGTAACGAAGTTTCTACGAGCAGACAGTCTCATCTAACAGTTTCTGACAAGGTGCTGGCCTGCCAACGCCCAGAGCGCTTCCTGAAGTTTAAGCACAAACGTAAAGAGACAGGAGGAGAGTGGAGATTAGAAGGCCTTGAAGAGACTCTGATAGTATGATGCCTTTGCACATTTGGGTGTTTTTAAACGCCCTTGTCTCATGACTGCTCATTTTCCTGTGATTAAACCTGTCATATTTAATTATACATTACACTGCAATGACTCTCTCTTTGCCTGGCAGGTGGTAACTTAAGTCACAATGAAGCTGCAAATGTGCAGGGTCTCTAAATGGTAAACGATGAAGTCATGATCAAATTCTACAAACACCAGAGGCAATAGTCACTCCTTTAATATCCAGTGCCCAGAACTTCTCTTTAGAGAGAATCTATGCGTGTACTTGTGAAATAAATGCCAAGTGATGCATTTTTAATTTTGATGATCCATTGAGCGGTAGCAGATTGCAGCTTTAGAAATGGAGGTATGTAATAATGTTCATCTCCCACAGAGAGAACTAACATCCAGTTAAGCCCTTTCATACGGCAGTCTATTACCTCCTCCTCTTGTTTCTTTTTACTTGCACCCTACTGAGGGCAACTCTGGTCGACATCCTGCAGGAAACTTAGCGGCGCTGAAGGGAAGGGGGGAATCCCAACAATTGCAATGCAGTGGCAAAATTGCAGGAGCAACTAAAGGAAACGGAGGCCGAGTGCTAATCAAACAAAAGAGGGGGGGATATAGGGAGACAGAGAGACAAACACTAAAAGATGTCAAAATAAAACTTGTAAGAAGAGGGAGGAGGCCAAGATGAACGTCCACTTGTCCTTCTCTTTGTTGAGAAGAAAAACTACTAAACGCTCACAAACCCAAGGCCCCAAAAAAAAAGATGCAAATGAGAAATTGCTTCATTTTGGCAGGAGCTTGCTAAACTGTCTGTGGGAGATGGAATTCCTGAATGTTACAGAAAGTTCTTCCTGTGGGCCATCTTTGCTCCCAGGACTTGCTTGGTTTGTTGGTCCCCCCTGATTCCAGATGCTCTCTTCTGTAGGTAAAATGCTGAGTCACTAAGTGTTGTTCTCAAGGCCACAGGAGTGCCTTGAGACCGCATAGAGACTGATTATTGACAGAATGTGCATTGCTGATCCAACGAGCCAATGCAGCTTCTGGGAACAGGCATGACACAGGGAAATGGTTGGGAGGCTGTTTTATAAATTTAAAAACAGCTTTAGACTATTTGCTAAAAGCATCTGTACATTTGCGAGCAAGTTCTTAATGCCTACTAAAGGAAACTAAAGCTGAACTGCAGATAGAAAAGGTCACGACAAAAGGAACATCCTGAAACTCCATCGCCATGGACACCATTCTTTAAAACAATGTGACTGGCCATTGTTGCGAAGAGCAACAGCAAGCGATTTAAAACTCTGACAATGGATAACTGCCCAACAGAAACGAGGGTCCCCACCCCCTCACCAACCTGCAAAGATTGCAACAGATGCGTTCATTTCTGGTGAATGCAAATGAAACATCTAATTTGACCAGAGAATTGTCTGTACAGCCAGTTATATAGTAGTTGATTTGTTCTTATATCAATTCCAGTAAGACCTCCAGATTTGACTGGGTAATACACCACCTAAAAAATTCAGCAACAATGCCAGACAGACTCCCTAGTTGTTGCTCGCTATAACATGCCTTATGTCATGAAAAATACTGGAGGGGAGGGTTAGGAACAGATTTCCTTATGGAAATTCGGATACTTATTACAAAATGCCAGTTTCCTTTCCTTGTAATCCAGCCTCAAACAAGGCATCCATTCAGAACAGGAGTGGTGTAATCTAGGGAACGCATGCTAAACCAGCTATAATTAGCTCTTTGCTTTATCAAACGCAACCCAATTCTCAACTTAATTTGTGCTCACTTTTTCTCCAGATCAAACAGCAGCCTGCTCTAAAAGCATTTAGGGTTTCATTCTCACCAGGCTTTACAAACTGCCTGAAAGCAATGACTGCCTGAATTAATATGGTTCTTAAATTACTCTAAGAAACATAACAATCCTAAGGAGACCAAGACTAGGTCACAGTTCAGGAACACCATATTCGGTGCTTGTAGTGACAACATTCATGAGCCATCTGCTTGCTTTTCCATACAAACAAAGAATCTACAGCCTGTAAGGGAGCAGACGTTTGAACCAAATACTGTTTGCAATAAACAAACAAACTAATGACAAGCGTGGGTAATGAAAATGAGAGCAGTACTTGCTTGTGTAAAAGCCACCTCCACAATGCTATGGGTATTCTGGGTGGTTGCTAAGGCATCGCTAGGTGTTTACTGACCCACCCCAAGTCCTAAGGCTTGGGATCCTCCTTTAACAAAAGTCTATGGAATTTTTGTCCGTTTTATCATTTGCCAGGCAAAAAATGTAATTCAAGGAAAAAAACAAACTGGAAAAAATGCTTTAAAATACCCCATCAGAAACTTCTGGCAACATGTGTTATTGGACAGACATTTGGCAAATGATCAGTGGCTGAAGCTTGAAACACTGTAAAGGGCTTGAAGATCACAGAAGCTTCTGTTCATGCAAATCACATTGATATTAGCAAAGGTGGAAACTATTTAGAAGCATGCTTGTCCAACAAATGCTCCTATTAGTGCTAATGTCAACCACAAATTACTAAATATCAAACTTATTATGGCTTGATCCACTACTACAGCTTTATAATAACACATATAAATTATATCATAGTTAGTTCATAGAGACTTAGATCTGTAGTTGGATCACATAGATCGTGACAGGATCACATCATCTAGAATGTGTGTGTGTGTGTGTGTGTGTGTGTGCAATAGCTGAGGAATGAAAGATTAAACTCACATAAACCCATGACTCTTATCTAGTGCTTCCATCGGTCAGCTCGAAATGTTTGTGAATTTCTGGGAAAGCAAAGCCTCTACTAGTACAGATCGCAATCGGGAGGTCTCTTTACCTGTTAAAAGTTGTGAAGACAAGACGTGACAGCAGATCGTTTTGGTTTCTGCACTGAATTCCAAAGCAGTCATAAGGAAAACTCTTAAAAACTCTCTGCACAACCTCAACTATTAACCTTCACTTACAGCACATGCAACGACAGGAGAAACATCACAGTTGTGCTCAGGGCCTAAGGACTTTGATTACCCTGCAACCCAGCAGCATTCTTCACATTACGGCTAGGGGCTCGGAGGTGTCAGATGGTCTGCGTTCAGAAATTAAGGACTGTATAGGAAAGCAGAGATCCTTTACTAGAACAAGTGAGAGCCTCTAAAGTTCACACCATGTACAAGGAAGGTGATCTTACCACCAGGTATGAGCTTTATTAAATGTGTACTACAGTTGCTAGAGGAATGTACCTCCAGCAACCCTACCAAAACAGCCATAATGATTAAAGACCACTTCAAAAGGAGAACAGCGTTTAGACAGAGGGCGCTCAGGGGTGATATTTACTTACAAACAATCAGGTGAACGATCATATGGCGTTTAATGTAATCTGCTGGTTTACTGCCTGATTATTTGTGCATTTAATCCAGCCATAACATTCCTAAATGTACTGGAAAACTGCCAGATTACATGCACATGGTTTACCCACAATGCCTTTGAGGAGAAATTCACCTTTTGCCACACTTCAGTGGAATATGGGAAATGCCCAGAGATTATGTTGGAGCACACATTCCAGTCCTTATCCTTCATTCCTGACTTGATGAACTTTCATCTGCATGACTTTATCTACCGAGTACTTATTCATTTTTACTCAATCAACCATCGTCAACAAAATTCCACAGCGTCTGACTCGCACACTCGCTGATATTCCTGTGTGTATCTTCAAAGCTATGTCATGTCTTGCCTGAAGAAATAACAGTCAGATTCAATTAATATTACGTTGTCAACAAGGCTTAAAAATGATACCCCTGAATGCAAGAGGGCAACACATCACGAAAACGTATTATTTTCTGTTCCAAACATTTAGCCTATCAGCTAAGGGCCACAGTCTAATCTGTAACACGCCTGTCAGCCGAGGCAGTAAAACAAATATACACCAGTGATCAAGCACATAAACCCCCACCTGGAATATATAAAATGAAGTGGACTGTGCCAAGCTCAAACAGGGAATTTGCTATTGTTAGAAAGATAAAAAAACAAACTAATCTTAAAATGATCCTCATAGTTTGCACTTGGCAAAACTATCAAGAGCAAGTGCATTGAATTTATATATCTGCCAGGTCGACTATCTGACCAATGTTTGGCCATTTTGAGATAAAGAGCATAGGCTGATATCTGTATCGTTTAAATAAGAAATATAGAAAACAGGTATATTTAAATGAACGCTTCACTGTAAAACAATGATGTGACCAATAAGTCATGACAACATTTTCACATTTTTACATCACATATGCATAAAAACAATTGTTACTTTTAAGGTAAATCTCGATTATTTAAGTAAGTTTCATATTATTTAAATTCAACATTTAAAAAAGTGAAATCAAATGACTTATGCAGCCTAATTGATTTTTAACATCTTAAAACTGTAAGGCAGTATCTGAACTTTACCAACAATTAATCACTTGTTAAGTTGCCAGTTATCAGTCCGTGCCAACGATCTCAAAATAGCCAAATATCAACCAAATAAAGGCATGTGCATATATCGGTTTATCAATAATAAACGCACTAGCGTTTTTTAGTTTTCCAAAAAAACATCTAAAACTTGTATGTTACTCAATTACGCACTGCAGCAACTGTGATAGATAAACGTGACTTCACCATACTGCATTAGCTATCTTGAAGTCCTCATAGACTTTATAGCTACGTTAGTTTAATTGAACTGTCATTACGATAGGAGGTAATGGGGCAGGAATGAAGAGAAACATGCCATGCGCTTCTAGTCCCTCGGCCTGCCCTGCATGTGGAGAGGGGGCAGGTCACCACCAGCTGTTTTTGGAAAATCACCAACTTATTGGATTATTCAAGTCAAATCTTTCTAAACTATCTCTTTTCTCTCCGTAACGCCACATAGGCCAGAAAAAAGAACAAAACCAGAAAGTAACTTGTCATAAGTTGGTAACATATGTAAATTATACTGTTTTTGGCCAAGAGCAATGTTACTAACAAGCGCAATACTAACATGCGAGTAGTAATATATCAGTGGTCATATATATCAGTGCTTTATTTGGGTGATGTAACGTTATAACACATGCTGATAAAAGACCATCTTTAATCCATTTTACGTCTATTAATACAAATCTTAGTAATGACAAACATATTATAGACAGTGATTAACCTAAACCAACATGGAACTTAAATAAGTAGAAGTCGTATTTGCAAAACAAAGACTGGCCTGTAACCTTTCATTCGCCATATGTAAGTCGGCATGTATCTATTTATCATACAAGTACTAATCAGAGGACCCTTTAATGGGAATTATATAACAAACTCAAAAAACTAAAAATTTGGGTGGGAGACCAATAAAGCAATCACAACTGATCGCAACGTAATGAAAGCCACTTTGATTAACTAATATAACAAACCTGCCTACAGCCCTTATCAATTCTCATATACAAAGTAAAATTGAGTTTTTATAGCTTTCAGGGATTTTTCATAACAGCACACAAATTCAAACTCAAACCAGTTTGCTTACTGGATCTAAAGGAATTTGCGTTTAGGAAATACAGATGAAAAGGGAAAGAAAAGACTGGTGCATACCACAACATGCCTCTTTCTTTCACTCTTGTATATGAAGTAGCAAACGGCTCGGGAAATTCATCAAGATGAGAAATAATAAAAAATAGTCCAGCAGTAGTCCGGTAAACGTCGACGTTTCCCTTCTACAGCGTCCGATCCCAATGCAGTCTCTTCTTTCAATGACGGATCGTATTCTCAAAGTTTTCAACAATCTGACACGCGTGTCTCTTCCCATACGCAGAGCAAAAGACAGAAACCATCGAAAAATCAGATGAGAATATCAGATCACCGTGTCTCTTCTTGGAAAAGAGGGGGCGTTGGAAGAGAGGGAGGCAAAACAGCTTTCTGTCGTTGCGTCTTCCCTTGGGTTAACCACGTTGTTTTGAGCACTTATAATTTCCTTTGTTGTGTCCAAAACATCTCTTATTGCCCGTGTCTATAGCGTATTAGACGCAGTCTGGTAAAGCACGGCGCAATTCTCTTTCGCCGAAAAAAAGCACTTCTCACAGCGCAAAAGCGAAATTCAGTGATGGTGCGTGTGTGAATGTGTGCGTTAATGTGTTTTTTCAGCTTCCCAATAATGGCGGCCCTTCTCCCGTCCTCGGTCTCTCCTCCCTCCTCTGCTCGGAGAGAATAGGAAAAGCTGTAATCTCGCGCATGAACACAATTACCGCGCGCACACAGTCACTATTATAACGTAAGCGCATATCCGAAACCGCTGTCCAGTGGTGATGATTATTGAGATATACACACACACACACACACATATATATATATATATATATGTGTGTGTGTGTGTGTGTGTTACCATTATAAACTGTTTCAGTTATAAACTGAACAAGTAATATACTGTAAATATGTAACATAGTTTTCTATAAATCCTCGGATGAGGTCTAATACAGAGGAGACTGGAGCTAGTTTTCACAAGGGTTGTGAATCTCAGAATTTATAAGGCTTTAAGTCAAAAGTCCATTTACTGTGTTTTTTATTTCTAGCAATAAACCCCTGAAAACTAAAGTGTAACATTCTGTTTAACTTGGTCATGTTTAAAAGAAATTCCAATAACATCTACATTACATAAATGCAGCCAGAGACAGTTACTAATAAAATGTATTTAAAAAAGAGATAGTTGTACCATTAGAACCCATTAATGCATTCAGTTATTTATAGGCCCACAGAACTGACATGGTTCCCTAAACACTGGATGATTGTAAAGATTGTTGCAACAGAAGCTAAATTCAAACATCCGGTTATTTACAATTATTCATTACAGTATTTATTGTTACAAACAGTTCATTAGTGAAAACAGCAGCTTTTCACAACAAACTACTTTGATGAAGTGAAGAAACTGAGAGGTCTCTACTCCCACTTCTGGACTGCAGCTGAAATACTTCGTAGTCCCAAGGGCCACCACATTCTTTACTCTCACAGTTGTGCAATGTCTTGATAATCAGAGCCCCAACCCCCTTCAATATGTGCAGAGACCCTAGCCAACTTTTGTGGACGCTGTAGAAGATGGATCCATCCCAGCCTCTCAAATAGAAGATAAACAAGTACTAACACAGAAATACATACATGGATCCTCCATTTTATATGATAGCAGCATAAACTGCACCAACATTTTGCAAAAACATATGGGCATGACTATTACTATTGGGTTTTATATGTGGTCAAGCTGTTAAAAGGGGACCCAAATAATATAAAATATTCGGGCTAATAATATTATTGCGCCTAAATCTATTTTCATGTTTTCTTTCGTTACTAATAAAATTGATTAAGCTTGTATGTGTAATATAAATCTATTTTTATTGAGTTTCTAACCCCAAATCAAAATTCACATCAAACATCTTTAATAGTTTGATCGGACTCTCGAGTCATGTGCAAGCTTCGTCAACAGATCAGCCTCGATATAATATGGTACTTGTAGTCTTGTGGTCACATTCTCCTAATGTCTTCGTAAGATAGTGTATGTCAAACGAAACTACAATACCCATAATTTCTAGCGCCAACGGCCTTCCGCTCGCATCCTCTCCTGTAAAAATAGCGGGCGGGTGCAGAACCTAGCTCAAGCTGAGACTGACACATTTCCCCAAATAAATCAATTAAACCTTAATTAAAATAACCCAGAAGACCTGAATCTGTGAACACAGTGCGCAATGGTAAGCCTAGACATTTCATCTGGAGGTTTCATTGTTTAGTTTTATTACTTTAAGTATCATTTCGCCTAGGCTAACAGGCTAGTTTGATGTATGTAGATAGCAGATAATTAAGGTAATAAAATATTACTATATAGACACGAAATATAGATTATAATTGCCAAGATGAAAATCGAAAGTCTTATGTTAATTTAACATTATTCTAACCTGGGTAAGAATGGAAATAAATGTAAATGTCTGAAGCTACATAGAATTGCTTAGTTTTTGCAGTAAATTTCTGAATACTCTTGTTTATTAATTCAAGAAGACACATATAATGGTCGAGGGATGCTATCTACAGAAATACTGAGGTCCTGTCATTGGATTAAATTAAAGCTTTGTGGGGTAAAATTGCCTACATTTTTGTCCTTTTTTCTCCACTGTTGTACAGATCCGCTTCATCCTCATCCAGAACCGGGCAGGTAAAACCAGATTGGCCAAGTGGTACATGCAGTTTGATGATGATGAGAAACAGAAGCTCATTGAAGAGGTCCATGCCGTAGTGACAGTCCGTGACGCCAAACACACCAACTTTGTAGAGGTAGCATACCTGTTTGTAACATTGATGAGGACATTTCTATAGTAAATGTTACTGTTTCTTGCTTTAAGTGAGTGTGATATCATAATGATTATAAAAAAAAATCTTATTCCATAATCCCAAAACCCATAGAACCTTAGAAGAGTCACATAAATTAATTGATTAAATATATAGATATATATATTCAATATATAGCTGTTGAATGTGTTGTTTAGAAATCCACTCATGTTTGCATTGGTGAAAATCTATATTTATGTATAAATATAGTTGCTTTTAACATATAGAGCCAGTCTGTGAAGTGAAAAGAACTGTAGCAAACTGTTGCATTATTTCTATTGTACCAAAACACAAGCAAGCAGAACATAGAATATAGCATAGAATATGAAGTGCAATGCAAGAAAAGAGCAAGAAGACAGTAAAATATTGTAATATATCACAGTGCTTCATCAAATTACTGTACACTAAACAAAAAGAATATCAATATTATCATACCACAAGATGCAGATATCAATATAATATTGCATATCTAGGTCCCTGCTGATTCCCACTTCTAATTTATTATGCTTGTTTTTTATTCCTCCACAGTTCAGAAACTTTAAAATCATTTACAGGCGGTACGCAGGCCTGTATTTCTGTATCTGCGTGGATGTGACGGACAATAATTTGGCTTACCTAGAGGCTATTCATAACTTTGTTGAGGTAACCATTATCCAAAACTATCCATAAATACTCTGTTTAGGCCAATAAACTTTGCTTTAAGAAATAATAAATCATAAGTCACATATTAGAGCTTATTGTTACTGCTTATATACATGGATATATACAGTAGAAATGTTGTTGGCTGCCACCAGAAAAAATGAAAGCTGTGTGTCCTGCATTTAATTCAGCCACCAAAAGGTCTAATCAGCATAATTCTGGAGAACTAAATTGATTATGCAGCACAGAATCCATAATTAAAAAGCTTCCTTATATGCAGCAGTAATGAAGCCAAAATCAAGATAAGATATGCAGAGCCCTGAGTAAAGTTGGTGTCTTAGAAATATAAAGCAATTAACTTTAATGAGAGTTTAATGTTCAGCATGATAAATGTGCTCTGAAGGCCTTACATTAATGTGCATTTTGTTTCTTATACAAATAACACACATCAATATAATCAAGCTCCTGTAGTGACTAAAAGAAACTGTGAAAATTGTTTAATATGTTGATATTTATGTTTACGCACTAAAACTGATTTTAATGGATTGTTTTTTCAACAATATGAAAACTCATTTAGATTAAACAGCCAGTGTTGCAAAATAGGGTTCAAAAATTTTAAAGTGAGAGATAGAAAACATTTAAATAAAATGTAGCTGAAAATGTAGGCATGTTTCGTTGTTTTTATTTATATGCACCAATATATTAAATCTTAGCAAAAATAGCAATTTACCTAATGATGTAATTTAAATGAATGTGTATGTCATTTAAATGAAAACATTTTAAAGCATGTAAAATGCCACATAAGGACTTCAATAGACATATTAAAGTCATAATGGAAACAAACAGTAAAATGCTGTGTTTTAAATTGTTTACAGAACAATTATAGACCTGGTCTACTGGCACAGGTTTTTTGATGACCAAAAAATAAGCACATCAATGAATATAATTTATTATGATACTCATAATGTGAGTTCATTTTATAATTTGAAATGTAAAAAAATCATCTCCCAGCCTTACTGTAAACATAACACAGAAATTTTCTTCAGTTAAACAAACATGTACATTAAGGGACCTTTGAGCCGCCGGGAGTTCTTTTGCACATAATTTTCTAGTGTCTTAGAGACAGATGGAATGTGGCCGTGAGGAAAACCAGCGGCCAGGAGTTCAAGAACGTTGTGACATGGAATGCTAGGACTTCCTCTGACTCTGACTGTAAACAACTCCCCCATCATATCCCTACATCGCTGGACACAAAACCAGCCCATACACTAAATATCACAGGACTTAAAGCAACACCACAGCCGGGTCATTCAGCCACACATTACTGATACTGCTGCACTAAAAGCATAATCAGCCTTTGAGTTTCGTTAGCTGTTTTGTGAATGCAGTAGACTGTCAGACAATATTTTAAGATTTTTCATTAGCTGAGTATAGATGTTTAAGTGTTTAAGTTTTAGATGTTAAACTGTGAGGCAGTTTGCAACAGATGTGTTTTCTTTCTCAACAGGTGTTGAATGAGTATTTCCACAATGTGTGTGAATTAGATCTGGTCTTCAATTTCTACAAGGTAAGTGTAGGACTTTCTTCATGGCAACAAAAGCAAATGTACAATGTCTGTTAAATGACAAACGTATAAAAGCCATTAGCGCTGCTTAACATATAAACATACATGTAGCCGAATTAATGATTTAGGAATGTGTAGAATGTCACAATATCAGTTTTTACTATTAAAATAATTGCTTAAAAAAAACCTAGATAAACTAGTCAAACTCACTTATCGACTAATCACTTGTTATATGATCCCTGACTAGTTCTTCAACCCACCCTTACAGTGATTGCAGCCTGGCATGGGCTAACCAATCAGAGACCCTATTATATTTTTCGATTGCAAAATGTGTTTTTCATTAGCAAATTGTACATCATATCCATGAAGTGCTTCAGTGAAAGGAACATTTAGAGAAGATTCATGGGCAGACAAACGGCCGAACCAGCAAAAAGTAGAGAGAGAATAAGATGTAATTAGCTGTCTGTTTCAGCAGTAATGCAGCACCATGGCAACAGGTATTTGATGCATAATTACAACAGTCATACAATTAAGAACATCCATTTGGTGTAAGAGGGAGGCTGCCATTAAAGGAAAACCACAATTATGAAAAAAGTTGCTCTGGATAATTGCATTTGATTTCTGCTGCACTAATTATGTGATGTATTTTTGAATCCACTTACTGTATGAACAAAGTCTTGCCCACTCTTAAGCTGGTGAGCAAAAAGCAAGCTGATTAAAATTTTAAAGGACCAGAAAAATATTTGCTCTACAGTAAAAACTAGTCTGTTCCTTATAAACCTCATCAGACATTGAATTATCTAGTACAGCTTTGTTGTGTCACTTTTTGTAAAGATTGTCATATAGGTTTGGAACAGGAAAAGAGAAAATAAGGACAGAATCTTTATTTTTGGGTGAACTGTTTCTTTAAAAGTAAATGTGAATTAATTGAGGCCATCCTCACTAATTGTGTTGTAGGTATACACAGTAGTGGACGAGATGTTTCTTGCAGGAGAGATCAGAGAGACTAGCCAGACCAAGGTCCTCAAGCAGCTTCTTATGTTGCAGTCTCTGGAGTAGAGAGCTCATTGGTGTCTATGCCTGTCACTCAATCAATTATCCTCCATTGCGGTAGGCCCCGCCCACCCCTGCTGCAAACAAGCCATAATGTGTGTGTATGTATGGGTATTGTCTTGCTGAAATGCATCCACAAACATTTCATCTTTTCTTTAAACCTCTAAAATCACATCCATAATGAGGGATGTTTAGATTCTGTTATACAACTCTGCATTTTTGCATTAGGTTAATTACAAATTTTAAAGATATGCATTTGTAAGACTTCCTTGTAATTTCGTATTGACCAGATTACTTCTCTGCATGTTTGGCAATGCCAAAATTGAATACTTCAGCAATTTTATAGCACAGTAGATTTCAAAGAGGACTGGCAACCTCTCCAAGCCCCTTCATTAACACTAAAGAATGGCCATCATGTTGGCCAAAAACTGCTGTGGTATTAAAGCGTCTGTCCTCAAACGTCCTCAAAACAAGATTTACGCTCTACACTACTATTCCAGTACAAACGTCATCTCAGTAATGTTAAACTCTGATTATGTTAAACAAATCCTCCCTGCACGTCATGAGAATCTTATCTTATGGCCAGAAAGGTTAACAAACCTGTCAGTAGACATTTAATAAAATAAATTTTACACATTCTCATTGTTTAGAAACAGGTGAAGACCACAATTGAACAAACCTGTTTAGTTAAATCTATTGTCCTACTTGCGTTAAGTAGTACTGTGAAGCTTGTTTTTGTATTTTGTACATGTACATGATATATGCATACATTTTAAGTGTAATTTTATGAACCAGTCATTCCAGTCATCTAAAGTGTCTGTTGCCACTTAATCTATTTGCATTGAAATCTGTTAGTTGTGTGGAGAACTCGAGACAGCTATTAGAGAGCGGTTTACAGATAAAGGTTGAGTGGAAAACAAAGCTTGGGGAAATTACAAAAGATGGTCTACTTTTAATTTCCCCTTTTGTGGTACCGCTTTCCTCGCTTCAAATGGTCTGTGGCAACTGCTCAGCCTTGAAACATTTTATTACAGTTGGATTCAAAAGTTACCGAGAATCTGTCTTTATTTTGTATGTTTTATATTGTCGTTTTTGTCCCTTCAGCTTTTGTCAAAATTATTATAGATTTACCTCTTCATCCCTGTAAGATTGCAGAGTAAAAGTTGATGTTATGGTGTTACCTAAATGTTGTCCTGACAGTGTATATATCAATGAAGGTGAAATAAAGAAAATAAGCCTAAAATTAAAATATTTGTGCTTCATATATTCTTGCAGTTCACAGCTGGATTCTTTAGCTGTACTATACCGCCATCTACCTGTGAAGGGATGATACTGCTTATTATGCAGACATTGGCCAAGGTTCTCAGACTTTACCAGACTCTTTAATGTAGCACAGGATTTCTCAATCGGGGACTCATAAGATTGATCACAAAATTCACTGTTATTAGGTAAAAGGGTCTTAACAGCTAATTTATTTATAAATGGGACTTTTGCAGTCTTTTAATTGGAGTATTCTTTGTCATTTTTACTTTAAAGAGTAACTTATTGCATTTCCCCTTAAAAAGGAAAAATAGATATGTAGAGGCAAATTTATGAGCGTTAAACATAGAGAATTGCTTTACAAAATCATAATATTGATAGAGAATTGTAATTACTGACAGCTGTAACAAATGTATATACTCAAAACTTCTGTATTCACCTTTTAGGGTGGTTTAAAGTAAATAATTTTGTTTAGTTCAGCTGACAAAAGTTTGGAAAGCCTTGCTTTTGTACATGCTTTCAATATGAATGTGATTTATAAAAAAAAGTAATTACCTTGATTCCAGAAAAAGCTATTTGCTCACGTTTTCTGCTACCACATAAAACACAGACACTTTGTTTACAACAAAAAAAAAGCCAACTTTAATCAATAATATTTCAAATGACAAGCACCCGTCCCCCCCAAACACTCCAATAGGCAAATTCAATTGAATGTTATTTACAGCATAGATGTTACAGATATACAGTATTTATGAATAAATCACACTGTTTACTAAGCAACAGCTGACATTAAGCAGTATTTTGAGCTACTCTTCTCAATGCTCTGATGTTTTTGATATCAATTTGGTTACGGAATGCCACCAAATTCCATTAAATATGCCAACAAATTTTAAATGTTTCCAGTAGTGAAGTTCTACCATCATGTACCACATATCCACAGTACCACACAAAGCGTCACCATGCAAATTTAGGGAGAAAGATTTTAAATTTTTATTTAACAGTGCATATCATCAACAGTAAAGGAATTTTTCGGGTTCGATACAAGTTAAGCTTTTTTAGTTATTTTTTTTAGTGCTGATCTGTAAGATGCTGGTGGTTGATTACCACAGAAAATAGTTTACCTCCATGCTGTGAGATGATTAGCAGATTGTGTTCTGCGGCAATGATAAGCATGCCACACATTTTGTTGAAAAAGCTTAACCTTGTAACCTAATTCTTTTGAGCCAATTATTTGTTGAATAATTGTTTAAGGTTATTAAGAGAAAGCACTTGATAAAAGTGACTGTGGTTGGACTAAAAAACAAAAACTCAGCAAAGCGCAGGTCACAGTATAGGTGCATTTTAAAATAGCTCAGTATTGAGAGCATGATGCAGCCATGATCGCATGTGACTGTCTCAACAGTGTGAACAATCGTATGGGTAGTCAGTTAAGGCGTTGCTTTGTGCTTGAGGAGATGTGGATATCTCCACCCTCCCACATTCATGACTAACAGAACATCCACAGCTATCATGGCAAAATAACTCACTACTGAACTTACTACCATTTTTCACCACTGAAATGATGAACTGGTCTTCAGTAAGGAATGATCACTCCCCAAACAATAATCTTTCATGTAATACAATTAAATTACTATAAGTTTTACAATTTTATAAGTACAGTATATAAACAGTTAAAAAAAGTGCACTTGCAGAGAAAAATAGAGAGAAATGAAAGCAACACATTACATAGATGGTATCATAAAACAGCTCTGTCTGTGGTGTGTATTAATGTCACTGAGTATAGTGCTGTGCTGGCCATCACCTCTAGATCTCTCTGTCATGGGTAACCAGAGAACAACAAACCCAAAACATGATAATGATGGGAGAGTAATGACCATAGCGACATTAATCCAGGTCTAAAATAAATCATGCTATGGTGGTCTCTAATTTGATCTAATTGGGTTATACAGAAATCTACTTAACAAAATCTTGTGTCTACATAACGTAAGTGTGAATAGGTGACTCTTACAAAGGGTGGGTCAAATTCATATCAAAATCCAAAGAAAAAGAGAATATAAAGCCTATTTTAAAAGGACCATTATTATTGCATTGTGACACAACTTCCCTAACAAATAAATCACATGTACACCCTAAATTCTCCTTGCCAAAATGCAGAAAAAAACATTCATCCTGACCAGACAATTGTCATCAGCATAAATAATTACAATAAATACCACCGTACAATATACTTACAATTTAATTTTTAAATTAAATGTTAATTTAACGTTTAAATATTTTTCTTGCATTACACTAATAAGCTACTGAGAATCGGGGAAAGTGGTTTAAATGTGTCACAATATTGAAAAAAACTTAATGGTCTTAAAAATAGGTTTCATATATTCTTTATGCAATATATACAAACATGTTTATTTTGGAATGAAATAAGACCCAGATATGTGTTAATTTTCATGAGACTCTCCAAAATCTCAATTTAAGTTTTAACTAATCGTATATCTGTTTATATAAAAAAAATCTAAAATCAAATATTTAGCCAACAGACATTAAAGTTAGAAGTCTATGCAGAGGATGACTGTGGTGAAGTTGGATGATAACCTCGAACCCTGAGACAGAGCAGTGCAGCAGTACACATCTGATATACTGCAAAAAGCTCCAACCAAATCACAAAGTCAAAACAAAAAGGTTTGTTTTACCTTCACCTCTTCTGTGCCTTTAAGAGATTTGTCAGTAGAAGGTAGTTGCACAGCCAATGCAACAGGGTGTTTAACACTCTGCTTTGTCACATAGATGTTTGAATCTAAACCATTACAATTTTGATTTTTATTCGAGGGCACAAATGTGGCCTGTGCTAATTGGTGACCAAATAACGAGCATGGATGACTGTTCACATGCTAATTTGTTTTGTCATCTACTATTTTGGGAACGTTGCTATAACATTATAAAAGAAATATTTAACACCAACAAAAGTTGCATGTCAATTTATGAAATTATGGTTTTTAAAATCCTATTACATGTTTTATTCAGTGCAGATTCAACACAGTCTAATGAAGTCTAGTTGGTGGTTGTTTACCCCTCTAGAATAAATAAGTGAGAATCACAGGATAATTTAAAAACACAGAATCCCTCAGTCAGTTCAACAATCACCTCACTGTCCATGCCTTTGCCCAGCTCAAAAGGGAGATCTGTCCTAGGCCAACAGCTTTATTTCTGAGGTCAGAGGTTGTAGATGGACTTCATAGGAAATGATCTAGATGTGTCTGGGTGTGGTAGGGTCTGGGCATACACAGACAACACCTGGAGCTGAGGAATAAAAAGCTTTTTTAAAAACCAATAATTCAGTCTGATTGTTAAAATTGTTTTGGGTGCTTTTCTGTTGCATTAACAATTGCTTCCCAAACACTCCCCCTAATTTGCAATTGGCTGGTTAAACAAAGTTCTACCCTTAACTCACGCCATTGGTTAAGCCAATGTTGGGTCTAAGGGTGTTTTGGAGCCCTGGAGAAGTTTTGACATGCTCTGACATTTGTGCTTTTTTCAGGTGCTTATAAACACATAAATGGCTAAAGTCATAATAACACTGTATTCAGCACAAACTGGGCTACAATAATATTTGAGCTGCATGTATGAACATGATTTTTGGTTGGTTTTTGAGAAAGTAACGTTTATGGGTGGTTAGTGAAAAACTAAAATTTTGAAGTCACTGAAATAAGGCCATAAAACACATACAGAACATTTGTTCACAAGACTTTTAAGAACTTGATCTTGTAGCCTAGAGTGTTTGCTTCAAAATGATGTGAGAATCA
>JAZGTI010005701.1:0-24892 GCA_036877585.1 Botia kubotai
GTTGGCAAAAGGAAGATGGAATGATGTCATGACAGTGGGAAAGCAGAGGATTTACACAGGGGTTAATTGAGGTGGGTCCGTTTATAATCATTTGGAAACTGCCCATCTTTGATTCAAAGCCTATATAAACTTTTGGAGCAGTCTAAGCAAACGTATATAGGAGCTAATGATCGTGGTATTGATCATCCTTCTGACAATATGAGCTTTGTAAATCACTTTACACATAGAGAGACAGACTTTACAGGACGTTTTCAAACGCTTATGTGTGGATTTTGTTGAGATGCTGGCCATGTTAGAGTGTAATAATAATAATTATTTAATGCGTTTTATGTATTTATTAATACCACACAAAAAAATAAAGTATAACTAACTAGCAGATATCGCTGAAATCAGTATCTTGACAAATCACACCCGTCTGGGCTATAATAAATATGGGAGCGGTCCGCACTTGTTTAGTCTGAAAGCTATCAGTAAGCACTCCATATTTCCTGACATCCGTTTGGCTGACCTGTCTGAATGGAGGATTTTGTAAAGAAGTCATGTGATTGAAGTTGATGCGGGCTGCCTAATACAGAGGCTAAATCTAGCCGAAGTTAGTAAAAAGGCCAAACATTCCTTACAGCACCTTTAATTAATTACATTTTTTTTACGGTTATGATTTGATAAATTGTCTTGTCCCAGCTGAAGTTCAGAAGTCACAGGAACAAATTGGAGCAGTGGGGGAGAAGAACTTCCTGTGGGAGGAGGGAATGTGGGAAGAAGACAGAGATGATGAGGAAGGGAAGCAATGTCTCTGTAATTGCCAGTCAAGCCCCAAAAAGCGCTGAGTCGGTTCATTAGTGGGGCACGTTATCGGCAGTATTGTGTGTTCATTTGCCATTAAAACTGTCATCTTTTAATGGAAATTAGCCTCAGTTTTTCTCTCTTTTCATATGGAGTTTGTTGTGTTCTGCATACATCAGCAGAATGAGCGAGAGAGAGAGAGAGAGAGAGAGAGAGAGGGAGATGGGGGAAAACCAGAGCAAAGGAATTTAGCTAAGGTGGACAGTTCCCACAGCACAGAGACTATTTATCTTCCTTCTAAAGTGGCGAATTGTGAATGCCGGCACTAAGTGATTCCATCTATCTCTGATTTCACGCGACTCATTGAAACGTTTGTGTTGTCCTCTACGGAGCCATTTTCAAAACAGTGAAGTGCGCTGGAGATCTGATTTCATTACTGCGAGAGGGGGAGAGTGAGAGTAAGAGACCGCGTGTGTGTGTTAACTCGGTCTCGGTCTTCTGTTTAGTCTTTACCCGACTGACTATGTCGTTGCCGCCCATTAAAATCCAGAATGATTTTGTGCTGCGTTCACAGATAACCGATTGTCATGGAAACATTGGCGGTTCTTTGTACCTCTGCAGAACAACACAGCGTCCCTTATTAAACTGCCACACCGCTGCCACTACAGCAGATTTAACCAACGGACACGTGTTAGTCCCCACACGACAGGAACTGATGTAATAAGCGCTGTAGTTTCTCCACATTCTCATTTCAGTGAGGCAGCTTTCTGAGCGTTGCACCGACGTTATGAGGCTATTACCAGCCTTACAGCTGACCTAAGATCAGCTCTCTGTTATCGCTAATGAAGGGGAAGGTTATGATTTTGAGGGTTGAAGCTGATCTTATGTGAGCGCATTTCCCCCTTCCCAGAAGTCCCACAATTTGCTTTGATTGGGCCATCAATCTTGTTTACCGGGGGCACGGTGGCTTCTCGTACCTCGTCTAAACTGTTTCTCAGTAAATAAAGCCTCTTGTAATTCCTCCCGGATGCTGCAGGGAAAGAATTTCATAGCCGATAACCCGCGCTTACCATCTTTCTGCTCTCTCACTCCGGCTGTCTGCGACTGTCACTCTCTCACTTTCTCTCCACCTTCTCCTCCTTTCATTCTAGCTCAACTCTTCAGAGGCAGGCTGGTTTAACAGTGAACAAAAGCCCAGGCAAGCACACAACACATCCATAATGAATGAAGGCAGGCTGTTTTAATGACCGGGTCCATGAGGAGTCACATCACAAAGCTTTCCCCCCACCGTCGGCTCTGTTCCTGGGATAATGATGTCACCCCTGGCCCCAGCCAGGTCTAGAGGAACCTGGTTCTCTGTGTGCTTTAATTATCTGTTTGATAAATGCCGGGCAGCAGAGGATGCTAGCTCGGGGTCACGGGTCATCCTCAGAACTGGGGTAACGATGACCCCGGCAGGCGAGAGGTCACAGAAGTGTGCTGCGTGTTTGTATGTGTTAAGAGCCATGAAATAAGCAGTTTTGAAGTGCAGCAAGATGAACATTGTATCATTTATTTAAGGTGCAGGCAAAACAAAGAATGCATTTTTAATATACGAGACGCAATACCCTGCAATGTACATACTGTTAGTGAAATTAGAAGAATGACATCTTTGATGTGTGTGAATGGATGAATAAATCATTCTAATTGCTGCGGCTCTCGCATCACATGCGTAGAGGACATGTCTCGGGCTCACCTGTGTGTAATGGTGCTGAGTGATTGATGGGAGATCTTTGCTCTGCTAGCTAGAAAAGCACGCCGGGTGTTAATATTAGAGAACCTTTGAGAGCCAAGAAGACCGCGCAGAACACAACAGACAATACCATAACATCAAATATAGTGTTTCGTGCTATATTCATACACAGACTGTGATCAGATGAGTGACTCGTATTGTATTTTCTCCCCTGAGTGAAGTACGATATACAAGAGCATTTAAAGTGAAACTGAGAGAGAGAGAGAGAGAGAGAGAGATAGGAAGGGGAACAGCAGACATTGAATTATTAAAGGGCAGGGGGCACCTTACAAACAAAAGACTCCTCAATTCAAGAATGATGAATGCAGTCGTATCTCTGTCTTGTGGTCATTCTCTCAGTGTTTATTAGACTGACATCCCATAATGCATCACTCGCAGGAACATAAAGGAACATAAAAGGTGTCATCATTAATGTCTTGGTTTGCTAATGTCCTAATATTCTAATGGGAAAGACTGGTAATGAAGTCAACTGGTGGGGTGAATGAGTGATTGCTAAAAACGAAGGCTTAAAGGGATAGCTCACTTAAAGATGATTGTGGCATTGTTTACTCACCTTCATATTGTGTCCAAACCCTAATCACTGTTCTCTGTGGAACACAATAGAGGTTTAGCAGAATGCTTACACTGTTTTTCATACAATAACAGTCTATAGTTAATCTCATCTGTAAAGCTGGAATGACATGAGAGTGAGGAAATCATGCAATTTTAACCTTTTCTTAAAAACAAATAACAATGTTAGTAGATATGTTTTAATCTGTTTTAATTTGTCAATTTAATCAACATTCGTTCATGAAAACTATAAGACAAGTCACCCATAATAGGAAAAGATGAATTTAAAATGAAATGGTATCAGGTTTAACTTTAAGAAAAATAGGAAACTTTAATAATGGTGTTGTACAAATAGTGGTCTGTGTGCTCAGTGTAGAGTGGATGGTGTATTCTGGATGTCAGGATGAACTCTGGTACATGTTGTATAATAGATTGGATTCTGTTATGTCTTCTCTAATGATGTTGATATACAAGGATCACTGTGACACATGATGCTATTGCCATTTACAGTATGAGACACCCAATGAGGTGCCAGACATGATGAGCTGGAAATATCAAAAATGAGGTGGCTTCTCTCAGCCCCCCCAAAAAATGATGACCCACTTACTCCACCAGCCCCCACCTCCCAAAACAGCAGGAGGTGAGGCATATTTTGGGGGTCTTTTCTTTTTCATTTTCTCTTTCTTTTATCCCACGCCTTTCCTTTCTTCCTTGTTTTGGCTAATCTTCAGAGACGTGCCACAGCTCTCACTTCTGAAGATGGATATGGGGGACCCAGGGTCAGGCCGTGTCCAGGGTGAGAGCCCCCCCCCCCTCTGGGGTTCAGCTCTGTTTCTTCCCACCCACCTCCATCCCTCCATCTTGCAACCGCCACCTTCATAACTTCCTGAGTGACTCCAAAATGTGACCCCCCAGCTTCCTATGGGTAATCGTCACCAGCTGTAGAGAGCGGCTTTAAATAGGACCGTAGGGAAAAGAGATTTGTAATTTCAGAGGACCATAGAAACAAGAAAAGAGGAGAAAATTGGTGGCAGACCACAGAAATTAGCATTCTTTTTGGCTTAAGCGGACATTAAAGATTGAAGAGTCACTAAGTTTCTTAAAGTGTTGCTAGAGAGGACGAGGTGATGCGGGGGTCAACATCAATGGTGTATGGGCCCTTTGCACTGAGACTCAGGGGCCACAGACGGTGCATATTGTCATATGGCCCTCCTGCTGAGCACAACTCGGGATGGGCTCCATCTATTATTGATGCTTGTTTAGCTGGGCCTCCTCTGGTCCATTTGGCTGCCATTTGCAGTGAGCATATCTCTTTAACCAGATTAAACCGCACCAGAGTTTCAGCACTTAATGGGGTCAGATTTCAGAGATTAAACTTCTCCTTGACCTCAAAAACTGACGGAAGATAGTCAAGTTAACTTAATTCTCAAGATTTTTGGTGTAAAAACAAATTGCAAGTACCCAGCTAACAGGGAGCGTTCTCAGAATGTTAGTTAACATTCTTTAAAAGTTCTCTTAAAATGATCAAAAAGCATTCTTGCAGTAATGTTACTGAGAATGTAAGAGGCGTAAAATAAATGGTTTACTTTTTGGCTGCCCATTATTAAAGTTAATATGAATCCAGTTACACATAAAATGCTGTATTGACCTTTAGTTTTAAATTTGCAATTAAAACTTTGTTTTCTTTCTTTTTTCCATGACATTGCAATGCTTTATAAGGCAGGCTAATCTACTTCATCTGGGGTTGAGAACAGGAAATTGCTTTTGAGGATTGCGAATAATTAAAACAGACGTGACAATACTAATAATTAAAATATAAATCAACAAATATAAAACATGAATTGTGGTGGATTTGTATTATATAATTATCATGATTATATCCGGGCATAAACTGCTGAGGTCCGCTGATCTGCTTAAGTTTGTTAAATTGCAACTTTATGCAACTGATTGTTATTAATATTATTACTAATTGTTGAATGAAGTAATACATTTGGTAATCTTTAAGAAAAATTATTTTGTGGCTGGACTTTTCCAGAGAAAATTCATGTTTCACAAATGTACTGCACAGCAGACATTCTGCCTAACATCACCTTTGGTTTTCCATGAAGAAAGTCATATATTTTTGACCCATGAGTATAGAACAGGGATGTCCAGTCCTGCTCCTGGATGTCCAGTATCCTGAGTTTAGTTCCGACCCTAATCAAACACACCTGAAAAAGCTGGTTTCACTAGGCAGACTAGAAACTTCCAGACAGGTGTGCTGAGGCAAGTTGGAGCTAAACTCTTCAGGACAGTGTCCCTCCAGGATCAGGTTTGGACAGCCCTGGTATAGAGGAAATCATTCTTAATTCTTCTCCTTTAATTCTAATCTTAATTTTAGAATTACTCATCCTTTAGAACCTTTTTAGAAGCAACTCATCCTACTTGTGTATGATAATTGTGGTCTAGCACAAACAGCTCAGTTCCAAGAATTCCAGGTTTGGAATTTTGGCAATATGAGCTGAGTATCATATCCAATAACTGAATCTGATAATCAGGTTCTGGAATGTTGACAGGGTTTGGCTTATATTACTCATTCCCACTGTGCGGAGTGGAAAAATCCCAATCTGTGCTATCAGCAGGTTTCCCAGTGGATGTCTGAGATTATTACAGCTATAATCCAAAAATCATACAGAGAGACACTCCACACACTGTTGTTACATTTTTAGCTACACTTCACCCTTAAGGCATTTAGACACACACACACACACATCTCAATGTGGCATCTCTCAAGGTCTCATCTACATGTTTCTCAAGGATGTTTGATTCTTTATTCTTTACGGTTGTCACAACAAATGCAGTAAACCATCAAAATAGTAAATATGAATAAACTACAGCAATATACGCAGTGTCATGTTATGGGAGTCAGTGGATGTTACACATTCCGACAATAACATCAAGGCTCAAGTTGGACGCGATGCATAACATGGCTTTTAAAATAGGATTGACGTTGACAAGGTACGCTCATAAATAACATGCAATGTGTGCTGCATTTTGTAAAAGCCTGTTTTTATATTTGGATGCCCAGATTATGCCTTGTGCTTATTATACTAAAATATCGTAATGACTAATAGGGCACCAAACGTTTTTTGGAGCTAATCTGTTCCATTAACACGTCATGGCGTAAATTGGTTAAACGTTGATTCGTTATGTTGACACATTGATTGATTGATCCGCCTTAATTGTGAATGACAGCTGTCACAATGAGAATAACACATTTTCAGTATACGTTTAAGGTGAACGTGCTTTTTAAACACCTTTTGAACTTGGCTGCTAATAATTGGGGATTGATCAAAGTGATTAACTAGTCGACTAGTCGGTTATTTGGTTGGCTAGATTGCGAAGATTTTTCTTTTTCCTGGTTGTGCTTTAATTAGCATCCTAAGACTGTTCTGTGCTGTGAATTAAATGAATCATCCTTAAATTTCCACAATTTTGCTGTACACACAACTAGACAATTTTAAAAATATGTAGTTTCACACATTCCTTCTAACAGCATCCTAATTTTTACACACTAAAGTCTGTAACTAAAGGCTCAGAGAACAATTTTATTGCTCAGGCTTCTTATAGGAGACATGGCGGAGTTATTAGATGTTTTTTGAAGTATCATCTTATTTTTTCTTTTCATGTTTTTTACATAGAAAGGAATCTTGGTTGCATATCTCAGATCATTTGGTCTTGGAAGAATTTGATGTTTGAAATTCAGCATTTCGAATGCAGACAAATAAAGTAATTAAGATCTCAGTTTTTGTTTTTCTGTCTTCAGTCTTCCTGAAGATCATGCAACACACACGATAGTCTTGCAGACCAGCGCAGTCATGTGGGCTGTACTCACTTTGACATTGAGACAGAACAATGGAAGTGAGAATGTGCACTGACAGCTCCTGTCATTGGTTATCAATAACTGTGTGAGAGGTGGAATGGTGAACTGTTGGATTCAAATAGTTGCAGAAGGGTTTGACAGCACCTGGCAGCAGCTTGTGTTTGTTCTGGGATTGAGAATCATTTCAAACTAATGAGCATGGTAATGTTTCAGCAAACAAATACTCTGGCACTTGCATAATACGTATGTTTGTGTGCACATATGCGTGGGTATGGGTGGTTGTGTAGGTGGGTATAGATGGGAGGCACCAGATGTTGAATGTTGAACTATTTTATGGTTTTATGTTCCAATGTTGTGAATGTATATAAACATTTTTGTTTTAAATATTAACGATTGAAGCCTGCTAGGCTTAAACTAAGAACTTGAGCTAATTTGGAGCTAATTCTGTTCATTATTTCAGCGGTGGATTGGCATTTCCCACAAATAATTCACAGGTATTCCCTCAAAAATCTGCATGTGCCAGTTTAGGACTCCAAATCAAAAACTCAATCTGGTCACGCTAGTATTGATGCTCTAACTAGGTTGTTTTGAATCTGTTTGGCAGCTTAAAAAACAAGAAAATCCATCAGCACCGTCCATCTTTCCTTCTTCATTGAGGCGCCTGAGAGGTGCTGACAGCTAACATGAGAAAATGGCAGTCGAACAAATTCATAACACTTAAAAGAAGACATAAGAGCAGATATTACTCTCTCTCAGAGCGGACTAGCTGTCTTCCGTACCACATGATTCAATAGGATGGTAGTAAACGATGAAAAATGGCCTGTCTTTTTCTAAATCTGTCCATTCTGCTCTCTTTCTGATATTCGGCTGTACGTTGGAAAGCCCGCTGGGAATGTGACACATGACCCGTCATCTCTCTCAGATGAACCCATTTGATTCTTTAATTGAATTGTTTTATATCCAGAAAACTGCACAGAAATGAACTTCAAAACTATATTTTTAAGTGTCTTGTAATTCTGACTGACACTCTCGTTCGCTCTCGTTCCAATATTGGTAGAAACTTGTGACCTTTCCTGCCTCTCTGTTGAGTAATGCTCCACTTCACATGTAAATCACATTATTTGCCTCATAGTTCAACAGGGGATCCATTTTGTACTTATTACATTTCGGACCCTTAACCTTTCTCACTGATGCAGATGGGAGAGGATGAAAAAAACATTGCACACACTTCATGTTCACACGTTCCGTCTCTCCCTTTCTCTGTTATGGTGCAATATCAAATTAAATGTTCCTTATATGGCAGTGAACCATACAATCTGGTGTTGCTGGCCAAAAGATTTCAGTGCAGAGTGTCAGAATATATTGGCTTTAACTAGTTACATGAACCACTGGTGGCAGCATTATTTATCTTGTGTGTATATAATATCAATTTAAGGCTTAGGCTCTGTTCCAAAACGAAGTGAGCTGCCTTGCTGTCTACATATGCATGCTTTTTATACAGTTTGATATTTAACATTTACATTTTCAAAACAATAGGTATTTTACAATAGGTAAAATAGTCAATTTTAACAAAATAATTTAATTGCCACTTTTCAGTATTTTCTGAAATATACTTTATTTATATTCTTTGTATTATATTTTTATATATTTCTTTATCGTACGTCGTTTTGGAACGGCCTTTACATCGTGAAAGTGCTTATGATGCTTTCAAAGCTGTCTGGTTGTCTCAGCTGACTCTGGTTTAGAACAGTGTGTGTTTCACCTGGAGCAGTTTTGCTTGTCTGTCTATTGGGCTTTAGGTCCTATAAATGGTCTCCAACAATACAGTAGCTCAGCGTAACAGCTATTCATGCAGATTTCGGTGTTTGGGGGATGGAGTTAAATTTATTCTCTGGGGGTGAATTGCTCCAGTTCAATACAGGTTAATGAGTTTTTCCTCTGTACAGGAAGTAGCACTGTGAGTGGTTTACTCTTTCTCTGTCATCCCCTCTCTCTCTTTCTCTCTCGCTCTCACAGCAGTTCGATAGTTCTAACCCTTAGCTCTAAATGAACTGTTTATCCCAGATCTCGTCCCCACTCTTGCAGGTTGAACAGTGATCAATAGTGTCTCCCGCTGTATTGGATCGAGCCTTTCATTCCCACCATTAAGATCTGCTGATCTGAAACACTTATCCTTGAATAATCTGCAGCATTAGGATCAATCTGCCTCCCTCGGCTCAGACTCCAGGGGAGGTGAGTTAAACCACAGGCCTGATGCAGAGGAGGTCACCTCCAGCCAGCAGATTGACACGCGGTTTGCCCCACGACAAGCCTGCTCTCACCTGCTCTCTCCAGCACTTTTTCCCATTTTATAGACCCTGTTTCTTTGCCTGTGTCTTTCCCTCTGTTTCTTTTCTCATTTTATGAATGTCTCAGTGCCACAGCTATTTTCTTGACTGAATGGCTACAAATGGCTGACATTTAAAGTGCTCTGTGGAGAGAAAGGAGACAGAATGAAAGAAGGGATAAACCTTCCTGACCTTCTACCCTCCGTCTCTCCACCTTGAGGGAAAAACGCTCTAAAGAAGAAACTTGTGAAACTTTCGTGTTTATTGTTGTTTTAGATGTAGAAGCACTCTAAGCTAGTCTAGTTTGTCTCGCAGCATGACAAAGCTGGTCTTCAGCTGGTCTAGTTTTTCTTCAAGCCTGGTTTTTCACTCTTGTTTGTCTCCTGATCAAGCTGGTGCTAAGCTAGTTTAGCCCACCAGCCAGCTGGTTCCGTCTGACCATTTAGAAATGCCCAAAACCCCTCTATAATCAGCACACAGACGAGGCTGTGAGACTAGCAAAGCATTTTAGGATGGCTTAAGCTGTTTTATTTTCCAGCAGTTTTTCTTGCACGAAATTTCACGCTCGCATATGAACGATCTCTGCTGAGTTTTTTTCACTCGTTTTTCTGCTGAGTGTAACCGATATCACTCTGTCTGTAATTACAGCATCACAGTGTGGCTTCAAGCAGCTGCTGTCACTTGCGATCTTGACTTGCATGTGTCATCGCTGTTATTCCTTTAGCAGGTGTGACGGACACGTCTTAATCTCAAACAGGGCTGACGTCGTTCCTTTACAGTTCTGCACTTCCTGTAGCTCAGCGATACGATATAATGTGAGGTAATTACTCTAGCTGTGGATATGGAGACAGAGTTAAAAGGTGTCCTTACCTGGGTGTTAAAAGGATGCAAAGATGAAATAAACATATGGGAAAAAATCTCCCTAACACACAACAGATGCCATGGCAACCTTCTCCAATCTCATTCAAAAACTGATCTGTGTGCCAGTTGTATTAGCGGTGAAAATATTCTGTGAGGCATGTACACATGAAAAGGGACCATTGCAACCTGTTACTATGGTCTCAATGACCCGACTGAAGAATTGCTTGGCAACAGACCATGTGATCCATGTGTGCTTTAGAGAAAATGGCATCAGAGAACAATTTTATTGCTTGAGGTTTCTCTTTCAATGCTAAGGTGAAAGGCTGGATTTCTCTGTTAGGTTTCATTGATGCATTAGATGTAAAATTGCTCAAGAGAAATAATAACAGCCACGAATTAGACAATTTTTGACACTGAGTTTTATTATTGAGCATAGTACTATGCCATGAAAAAGTGAATAGCACAGCTAAAATTATTTGGCTTCTGAAGAATTTTAATAGAAATGTTTTAGTTCATGATGGCATTTCTGACACGTGATAGCAAACTTTGGTATCTTTGGCAGATGTGTTTGAAACGTTGCAGAGATGTCTTCTGAAACTCATCTGAAATTACTGGTTATTACAGTTTCTCAGTATTCTCAGTTTCTTTTGAGCATTTCTTCTTTAATTCTCTATTTTTACTCATTGCTGTTTGAAAATTGAGATATTTTGTCTTCATTGGGCATCTAGCAGATTGTCTCCCCTCTATATGACTACAAAGAGATCTACAGCTATAATTCTCAATGATACCTGATATCTGCAGACAGCTGTCTGTTAAAGAAGAAAGATTACACTTCCTAGGCATTTATGTAAACCTGAAGGTCTTTTTGAGGCTTGTGTCAAGAGTTATCTAGTGGTTGGAGGAGACACATCTTGTTGTGTGCTGGCTGGCCTAAAGGAATTCTGGGAAAAAATATAAAAATGGAGGTTCAGGTAGTTGTTATTGTATATGAAAGTGGAAGTAGATGAACGTTGACCTTTCTGCTGTTTACTTATGCCTGTGATGAGAAGCTGTTGTGGAGTTTTATCAGTGTAACAGTGTGGATGAGAGAAAAAGTCAGAACAGATTACCGTTACTCAGTCGGGGACCGTTGTTCATTAAAGTCTTCGCAAGTCTGAACTGACTCTCTCTTTCTCTTTTCTTCTCCCCATAGGACAAAAATATGTGATCTTTTAATATTTGTTGTTTCTCCCAGACCGCAAGGAGATTAAATGGAGATCAAATGAAGACTTTCACTTAAATCTGACGATTCTCTTAAATTGTATGTCAACAATTTTAGGAGACAAATCAGAGACTAAATTGTATTTCAAACGGAGACCTTAGTATTCTGAGCAATGAAGAAGCAACCACAGGGATCATTGTTTAAATTGTCATCTGCTGTCTTCTGTCTTTTGTTTGCTTGCAACTGTTGCTTTGTTTGCCAGCAATAGGATTCAAACACCAACCAGTATTAACCACATCCTCCTGTTTATGTATGTAAAAATGACCCCACTATTCACTAAACAAAACTTTGGTGGGTTCTTTATGCCCCGCCTCTAGCGTCATAACGAGATCAAAGCCTTGTGCGAATCTGCAACCACTGCGAAGCCTTGTGAGAATCTGCAACCACTGAAGCCAAAATATATGATTAATTAATACAGTAATTCTTCTCCAAACAGAGAAAAAATAAATGAATAAAAAAATCTCACACGGATCACAGGGCAAGCCATAGAGTGTGAAGGCAGTCCTTCATGAATGAAGATGCATAGCTGTACTGTAATTAGGTTTGGGACTTGATTATTTGATTATGTGATGTAAAGTCCCCAGTCGTGCACCAGTGAATAAGCGCATTGTGCCCGTTCGCATTAACTAAGACCGTAATCCATCCTATCGCGTACACCATGATACAAGCGCCGCGCCACATCTGATTTAATTAGTAACTGATAGCAATAAACAATGCTCACTGAAGTGGAAACAGCAACTTCTGTTGAGATGCTTATTTGCAATGGTGTATAACACAGAAGCCATTAAAAAACTCAAAGGATGATTACGTTAGCAAACAAGTTGCCACAACAATTGTTACTCTTTATCGCGACTCTTAGGTTCTCAGAGAAAGAGTGCTCTGGTGTTCACATGCTAAAACATACAAGTACAGAGGGCCAAAATTTAAACAGGACTCAGGGTATAGCCTACATACAGGGTATGAAAAGTACTGAATTTGATATACAGTAATTTGTTGTATTTAGTACTAATTATGGGTTAAGCTTGAGTATGTTGTCATAGTGAGCTGTTGCTGTCAGATTATGTTTGTGCACAATTGTGTATTTATCGTGACATTGTGTGTGTTTAAAAAGAAATGCTAGTTTTGTATTTTATAAGATTTATACGATTTTTAGAATAAACAGTTACTGAAATGATTCCATTAAACTATCTGACAGATGATTAGATTATTTTTAAATATCTTGTTAGAAAACAGCGTGCACTCATGAAGGTGAAAAAGCGCCTAAAATCTGCAAGGTTTTTTAATCGCACTTTCTGCCGATGAAAGTATTAGGAATGACACATTCGTGCTGATGGCTATCGAGCAGACACTTCACAGTCGTTTCCCAACATAGTACAGCCCACAGGGACACCCCACACATACTCAAACATGAACACACACTATTTATGGCATAAAAGACAGGACAGGGGACATGAAGAGGAACCTGACAATCCCACTGTTCATTTAGCAAGATAAAGTCCGGATAAGTCTCGTTTACTGTTTAGTTGTTTATGTAGCATAAAACAAGATATTCTTACAATCGTAAGAGTTTGTTTCCTGTTGTCATTGATTCTAAAGAAAACCTCTGCATGCGGATGTTAAAATATCAATTTGTTTGTCTGTATATGTTTAATCTTGTGTCTGCTGGTGGCTACTTTGGTGTTAAGAATGACTCAGTTCAGAAAAGGTTTTCTTGTACTAGAGGCAAATTGACCCCTGCTGTCATAAACTTCCTGTCAAAGACCACACAAGTCATAGCAGGTGGAAACATGCAGTGGCCCCAAACAGTATTTGGACATTTTTGAACACACCAAAAAAGTATGAATTTCATTGCATTTGATAACAAAATATCATTAAATATTAAGTCAGTTATAGGATCAGTTTCCCGTAAGTTAACATAGGTGTGCTAGTAACAACAGCAGAGTATCGACAGGTGTCCAAATACTTTATGACCACGATTTATAATATAAATCTGTGTGTGTGAGTCTGTGTGTGTGTGCAGCCAGGGCTGTAGCAGAGTGTGATATTTTAGGACATCTGCAGAACTACAGTGACATTGGGCGGGTAATATGGGTTCTTATGTATGTGTCATTTAAAACCTCTTACAGCTCTTTTAGGTGTCTGACATGCAAATTGTGTCGGTATCATTGACAGCAAAGTTAGCATTTTCCTGCTAAGCAGCTGTCTTTATTAGAAACGTAATGAAGCAGAGAGAGAAAGATTTGTGCTCTAGTGATCTGATTCTCTGATGAAGATCTGAAGCTGATCACCAGGGATTTGTGTACCACCCAAACACAGATGCACAAAATATTCACAGACAGAAGTGATATTTCTACTGTGGACATAGATGATTAAATAAGAGCTCAGGATGAACACATAACCATGGAACAAGTGCCGAGAACTGCAGAAGAAAGTATTTTTCCCAGCTTTCATATCAGAGAACAGATTTGTCTTTGTTTGCCTCATCAAGGACTGTATAATTTAGTCAGTGAAGCCATAATTATCACACTATGCAAAATGGGAACATGGTGGGGGAACAGGAAGAAGTGCCCGGAGAAATTGCCAGTCAGTTGCGTAGGGTTCATTTCCACAGCAACTGGGTTATTGTTTTTTTTGTGCCAGGTGTGTACATCATTTCCTTTTTTAGTTGTGTTTTCTTTAGGGAAAGCTTTGCATTAAAGGTAGTCTCATATAGCAGACTTTTGAGTGTTGGAATAAAGTTTGGTCCAATTAGCAGAATATTCAGACCCAGTGTCGCCCACTTAGACAGCAAAGACACTGTCTGCTGACATATGAAGTAACCAACAGCAGTTCATGTTATTTTAACTTGCCCTTTAGTAAGTTGGGACTGGTAATTTTAGTCCGCTCTTGTCTGTTTTAAATCAGATAGTCAGTTATCGGACTATAGACCAGCTGTTTGAAGCCAATACTATATTCACGCTGACTGCTCTTCAACTACTGGAGGTTTGACTATTGAAATTGTATGTTTTCAGCATGACACCGTTATTTGTGTTTATGCACATGAGAGAAGAAAATTAATTTTCCTCAAGTAACACCACCTCGAGTGTATTCTTCCTCTGTAATAAAACAGAATTGAACATGCCTCAGAATATTTGTATGTATACAGTTTGTGTGTGTGTGTGCCGTGTGTGTAAAGTTTCATTTTCAGGTTTTATGAGAGAAATCCTTTGAGGCCAAACACGGTTTTACACTCCAAATAAAGGAGAGAGTGAGACATTTATCGCAGCCTAACAAGGGAACTGATGCAATTTTCAGACAGTTTGAAAGAAACAAGGAAGTCTTATTATGGCTTCGATAACTTGCAACAAACACTTTTGAGTGGCAGTCTCTAATATTGGAGGCAAAGATGAAAGGTAGCTCCTCACTTTTTACACCATCAGCTGATAGTCTATTTGTTTTTGCTTTTTTCCACCCATTGAAGCAGAATCACCTACAAGCTCGACAAAACCTCTCTCCTGATGGGCCGACTTCAATACTCCCATCTCATTTCCTTCGTAGTTTTTCTTTCTTTTTCTTTCGTATCTTTTTCTTCTCGTTTTCGATTCTTTTTATATACCTCTTTGCTATCGCTTCTGCTTTGGTTTGCCAATTCGCGTTTCATTTTGATTCTTATTATTCCACTTCAGCGAGCCAGTGAGGAATGATTGTTTGCATGGCAACTATCTGTGTTTGGTTCTTCTTCTCTCTTCCCTATGTGAGCATAAATGAAACGATAGCATCGCTGTCTTACAAATTAATTTCATACTCGCTGACTTTTAACTCTTTTGTGTGCTAATTAATTTGTCATGCTCAAAGGATGAGCACAAACTTCAGGCAGATAATGCTGTTTTTTTATTGGATGAACAGCAAGTAAAATAAATGCCATTAAAACACATATTCACCAACTGAAAATTAGGGTGAATATTAAGGTATGTCTCATATTTCCATTCAATGAAAAAAATTATGATTTTTAGGAATTTTCAACATCAACATTTTAAGCTGTTCCAATAGTGTTTCGTAAACAGTTCTAACGTTCAATACGGCACAGTGAATATTTGTGTAAATATGTAAATGATATGATTACAAAATACAATTATGGATTAAAATAGACAGCCCGACCAAATAAAGTCGTGTTAGAAAGTCTTAAGCACAGCATATGGCAAACCTCTAATAAATCTATAAGGAAACATTGGCAGCCCTGACCTATTCTACAAGAACATCTGGAAGTCAGAAATCCTCTAGTTATGAAATAACTGTTCCTTTCCAGCGTCTGATAAATATTGGAATACAGCCATTCACAAATGACTAGAATATGTTGTCTTACATGTGCATCACAAAAAGTTTTTTGAATGTTATGGATTGTCACTGTAATCAAAGCAGACAGTTTATACTCAAACAACAGTATAAACAGTTACGGTCAGGAGTCAAAACATTTCAACAACGTAAAAAACACTACAAATTAAAAACATATATGTAAGCAGTTTTTAGAGATACGTCTTTGTGGTTTATTTTCATTGCCCGATTTGACAGTTTCACAACACTGTAATTGAATTCAGCCTTTTGTTGTTTGAGTTTAAAGTATTGCTTATGATGGGAGTAAAAATAAATTAATCAAATTAATTCAACCGACAATAAACAAACAAAGTGACATCGCTCGCCGCTTCAAATCTTTTGCGTACCTCCTTTTCTGATTTTCCCACATCTTTGATTTGGGTTAACCTTGTTGTAGTGACTTTATAAGAGCCAAACAAGGGAGACGCTGTTGCTTATGACTGTCAAATACATTACAAACAGGCCACAGCCTCGCACAGCATGATAGTCAATGACAGACAAATGACCTACTGGATATTGGCAGATGCTAAGGGGGGGTCCGAAAGCATGATGTGTACACTGAGGGGGAGAGAACATGGCAGTTCTGAAGAGTATGCAAGAATATTCAGCAGTTTTTCTTTCTTTCGATTAGCATATGTAAATTACATGTTTAAATATAGTAGGCTGGTTTCTGTGTTATGAAAATCACCATAAATATGCAGAAAAGTCATCATAGATGTGACTGTGAAGCTAAGCAAACATTAATAAGAGAGATGGTTATTTTCTTTTGTACGTGTGTGATATTAGAACACACGCCCTTCCACGGTTTTTCATCAAAACAGGCTTATGTTATGTGCGTGTGTGTGACTCGAAAATGGGAGACAGTACAGATCAAGAGACACAAAAAGTGAGCTGCCATGTCAATATTATTAATATTCTTTAGAAGTGCTTATTATTATAAAATGGATCTCTGGAGAGCCAAAGGACCAATGTTTCACACATGCACACACACACACACACACACACACTATATTAGTGAGATCATATTATTCATATTAGACTTATATTAGAGATCATTTTATTCATAATATATCATATTAGACTTCCAGTGTGTTTTTTTTTTTAACCAAACTAATGATAATTTCTACCTCTAAAACTAATCCTCAACTCACACAAACCTGTTGACATTATTTGATTTAATGTCACATAAAATCGGACCCGGTTATAGAATTACATGTACTATACATTTAAAATGTATTCAGAAGTTTTTGACATGTTTCACCATATTTGTGAGGACACGATTTGGCCCTCATGACTATAGGGAAACCTACACGCACTTTTTGAGTTTATAGAGTCTCTGTCACTCCCACCCATTACACACACACAGAGCATAGAGTGGCCGCAGGAACACACATAATTATATTAATTGTTAACATAACGATGCATTTATTTTTAATGCGTTCCTTCTGGTAATTAGTGCAGGTACCCGGGGCTTTGAATAGTGTCTCTGTTTCCTCATTCACATTTTCATGCATATTATCCAGCTTTTGTCTTATTGTCCTTGGTGGAGCTTTGAACAAGCCGCGTTTAGTTCTTCTCCGCCAATTCCCACACAGGTGTTCCTGCACAGAAATGTCATCATTATTATATCGCTCCTTTATTACCTTTGAGCGCTCAGTGAGAGCAGGTCTGTCGTGCTTTCTGTGTCTCTCTCTCTCTGTCTCGTTGCTGTGGGACCCCCGCTCAGGACCTGAATGCATAAAAATGATTGCGATTTTTCCGCATTTTGTCCGAAAAATGAGATGTGAATGTATTGCGGAGGGATAATGAGGAAATGAGAGCTGGGAGGGAAAGGGGGAGGGGCAATAAGGGACTGGAAAGTGCAGAGGGAGGGGTATTGGTACAGTGTAGTGGAAGACAAATTAATATAAAACAGGAAACAGGATTAAAATAGAAACAAGGAACAGGAAAGAGAGAGAGGCTTGGTTCCAAATTGTTACTGGATTTCTGCAGCTTGCATGTTTACATAGTGTAGGTATTTTCTGTATGCATCAAATACCCAGATGACCGATTACATTTGCCAAATTGTGCTCTAATATAACCAGATTGACCCACAGCTGGTGTCAATAGATTTGCATTTCTCTAAGGCATTGCACAAACCCTGACATCGCAAATGGATTTTACCTTTCAAAGCACAACCACGGTGACAAATATTAGGCCAAATGCATAACAATTGATTGGGGAACTAGTGGGACCCAGTTTTGCCAGCACCATGACATACATTTTTTGCTTGTTTTTTTTTATTTCTTGTACAATCAAAACCTGTGGTTATTAAATTCAATCTGTGTCAGATATTGTTACTCATGTGCATATTGCACATCTGCTGTGTATTTTCACTTTTATTTGCTACATTTCTCTGGCTTTAGAATTTGCTATACATGTGAGGGTATGTACTCAATAGCCTGTTATATGTGCATCCGCTAACATGCGTCTTACCTACTGCGTTTGCCAACATGTGCGGTATATAAGCCAGCATGCTACATGGAATATCATATCCCACAATGCAATGCATGTGACCAATACCATTTCCAGTGTGACAAATGAAGCTAGTATTCCATTTGGAACAAAGCCAAAGAGAGAGAAGAAAGCTTTGCATTAACATTAGCTGTACTGATTAAATTAGCTGGCTAATATGATTCTGGGATGGTCTTGTTAGCTTCAGGGTCCTGTATGAACAGATCGCGGTTTTCCTGCATATTACCACCAGAGAGAAGGAACCGTTTCATGATTAAAGTCTAATTAGGAAAAAAATCTTTGCCTGAATGTACATATCTTTCTCTTTTTTTGCAGCATGTAGCATTTATTTTTCATTGGTTTGGTCATTAATTCTCCTGTTCCTCCATTTTCTTTAGACCTGAGTATCCAAGCTATTCCAACAGAGCATTAATGGCAAATCCAGGATTCCATGTTGGAGGATGAATGGAAATGTGTGTGTGGACAGGAAAGAACAAGAGTTAGAAATATACCATAATTCAACATATGCAGACATATGGAAGACCAATCAAAGACGACATGATGTGTTTCAGATGGTAATTTTGAACTCACACGATCAATATTGTGTTGAGATGGCGGTGAGGATAACTTTGTCAGCATTACAGTGAGATGTTGTCATCTCTGTGGAACACATCATATAAAGCAATACAACACGCCACTGATTATTCTCATAATAGATGAGGTCGATATGGTTTTATTGTTTACGGTGTCTCCGTTTACAAAATCAATTTGAGAAGTGCTTTACCAAGCACTATAACACAGATATCTGTCAAGATGTATAAAACGCTGAGGAGCGTGAATGGCAAATTTACTGACAAGATCGATAACACAAAGAGATTATAGAGGGATGAGAAACCAGGTGCATTGAATGAAAGAGATACAAAATATCTGTTTAACAGGTGGCAATGCCAGACGACCAGTGATGAATTCACAGTCTGACATTCCACTACTGGCTGTTAATCTTCATTATACATGTTTGACCTTTCACCTAACCCTCACACACACACACACACAGCGACTGCCTAAATTATTATTGTCTGTGAATTGGATGGATTATTGATTGTTTTGATGGAAAGAATAAGGCAGTAAGGGAATGGATGATAGATGAGGCTCGGCTACATTGACAAACCACTGCTGAGGATGAAGTTATACAATAACATTGTTGAACTAGCTCATTTGTCACTTTAGCTGTGTATTTTTCCATCTGTCTTTTTATAATCCCAGTCCTTTGTTCCGTAAGGCCATAGAATTGAGGTAAAATTGTGTATCCATTTCTCTCCAATACTTGTTAAATTGTGTCAGTTTTGGGCTTGAGTTTATTTATTTCAAATAAGTGTAGACTGTTAAGTCTAGCTGTGGGGGGAATGTTCTTTAAATATGATTACTGTGTGAGCATTAAATATTTTAGAATGACTTTTTCCCTTTAATTCTGAAAATATTATTCCGCGGGAGCTGCTGTCTTATCTGCTCTCGCTCGCTCTTTTTGCCTTTCTCTCTTCTTCCCTGCCTTTTTTATTCATTGTTTCATAAATCACGGCCTGTCATGGGTGATGATGTCTCTGTAGACCCTGCTCTACATGGAGCTTCATATTTTTATCATTGCTATGCATTTATTCACATGGGAGTTTGGGATCTGAATATAATAATGCTCCTATGAATCCCTCATCATACTATCCGTCTTCTGACTCCCCCAGGGCCAGGGAACCCCACGAATGGATTCTCCGCTTGGCATCATTATGTCCCATTTGCATTTCACAGCACATATTCATCATATGAGCATATGCAGAGTTTTATGATGCAGGCAAAGCTTCCCTCCGATATCAATGACAGCCGTTAAACTCTCATATTTGACTGTGAAATGTTTCGCTTTGTCTGGGGGCATTCGGCTAATGTCTGACAGATCCTTTAAGACACATCTAGTCAAATCATTTAGTGGCAGTTAGCAGCACAGCGGTCTTCGCTAATGGTTGTGTGGAAGACTGTGAAGAAGTTTTGTGAGATTTGGTGGCCAGAATTTTCGCATGTCCAAAAGTATGTGTATGTAAAAAATGTGTGTGTGTGTGTTTTAAGGCCTAGTACATTTTGACTAGTTCTTTCTCAAAAGTGCTGCCTGAGAACCAGAAATTGTGTAAAGCCAGCCTATCCGATTAGACCTTGTGATTTTGAAATGTAGCTGTGTGCTTTGATTGTGTCTTTATTAAGTACAGTAGTGAATATGAGAAGGGGATTGGTACGTAGCCTGTTGTTTTGTGATGTTCGATGCTGTTTTATCTTTATAGGGAGGTTATTTCCTCTGCATGCTATCTGATCTGGAATGTCAGCATTCCCATGCTGATGAGCTGATGTTGTGAACGATCAGGTGTGAATGGTTTGCTGTCTTCCATCCATCCAGCCATGTGCTTTTACTTCTCTGCTGTCCAGTATGATGAACGGTGCTGTATGTTTTGTGAGCGCCTGAGAGATGCTGATCTTAGAAACATCTCTGACCTCTTAAAACATCAAGATATGAATCTTTTATATATATATATATTGTGTGTGTGTGTGTGTATATAGTGCATTATTAGATGTTTTGTCTCGCCTTTTAAAGAAATGATCTTTAGGTCTTAACCAAGATTGTATAATACAGAATGTATAATTTATTTCTAATACAGCCTGTCTGGCAAAAAAGTGAGTTTTTCAGTGATGGCAGCAGTTTGGAATAGCAGAAATCAATAGCTGAAGGACACACTTTCTGGACTGTTTCTAAGAATGTTCAGTTTTCAAGTGAATGTTTCAAGTTTTACTATCACAGTTCAAATAAGACAAGAACCAGGTTTAGAAATTAAGACAAAGGTGTTGAGTTCTATTACTTTAATTTATTGATTTGAATTTAAAATCATGGCTCCAGTTTAAGCAGAAATGAGTAATAACATTTGGATACTGTATAAATGTATGAAGGGTAAACGCAATGGTACATACAGTATATGGAATATTGACAGATCTAGAGGAGTAGAATAGTGTGTAATTGGCTTAGGCAGCAGGATTTCGGTTTTGTTTGCGCTTCTGATAAGAGAAATGAATCTTCATAAGCCAGTTGCAGCCTGAACAGTGGCAGAACATTCAGTGGAGCTATGCAAGACTTTATCTGTGGCCATGTTGTTCATAGGTCAGCGAGTGAGGCAGAAATGTTATTCTTGGGGGTGTTTCTGCTGGAGATAATAGTTGTGATAATATTGGTGGGCCTATCTGGATTTTGAGGTGTGCCGTTGACAACACGCACATTAAAGCCTGTCGACTCAAAGATATATAGCACACAATTGCATACACTGTCTCTCTCTCTTTTCTCCACCAAGCCTGGCCCAAATACTCCAATTCTAATGAATCCCTGGCATTTGCGCAGTCTTGCGAAAACTCTAAACAACTCCCTGCTCTCTCCCCACAAGCCTTTAATGTTCAGACAGGGCTTTAAATCAAATGGAGTGCATTTCATCCACATTTCGGTAGCGTTTCAGTAAGCTACCATGAATTTCTCATGAATTCTTACCTCTCCCAAGTCTTTCAGTCGTCACCGGCTCCGTCTTCAATCAGCTGTTAACTTGTTTTCTCGGCAGGAGGGCATGTTCGCCCGTCTGTGTGCATTTTCTCTCCCTTTTCCGCTTTTGCTCGACTAACTGACTCGCTTGAATTCAGTCAGATATTATGTGATGTGGTTTTAGACTAATTGGGAAAAAATACTACAACGTTAAGATCTTTCTCCCTAAATTGCCTGCTGTCTCTTTAAGGGTTCTCGCTTAAGTGAGTGCATGTGATTCGTGGGATTTATTGTACTGAATTAAGTAAATGAACCTGAAGTGAAAAAATGAACTCATTTAGCAAGTAGTTGTTTTGTAAAGAAACTCTTTGGGCAGAATTTTGTTTTCTGCTCATCTGAACATAAGCACACATTCTGAAGCATTCACAGATAGTGTTTAGTCATTATTTAAACAGAGCAAGCAGTGTAGCACGCAGTTATTTCACTTTACTAAATAATGATCAAGCCATTTATTATAGGCAAAAATATAACTCTGAACCGTAGAAGTTGATCAATCCTGATTTATTATGTTCTGGCTGAATTAAATTCTGAATTTGACAGTGAATTTAATTCCAAAATAATCCTACGCACACGACTCATATAAATGATTTTTTTATCAGTAATTTTGTTTTCACAAATGAATGAATGAATAAATGACAGATGATAAATAAATCAGGCGGATATCTGTTAGAAGCAGTGGTCTATTTCTTGTGTAAAAGGAAATCACTTCTGTCAGTGTATCCGTTCCTGTGTGTAAACAAAAGAAGGCAATCATGGCTGAATTGCCAGCGACTATTTGTCTGTTTCACTGTTCATCATCAGGCCCTGTTATCAGATATAATACAGTGAAATGCCGCTGTACCGCGCTAACCTTCCTCCAGGGCAGATGGAAATTAGTGGCGCTCTCTCACCTTCTCTTTTGTTCGGTTTGAGGGAATGTGTGAAGAATGATGAGACAGAGGAGAGAGAGAGACACTAAAGGCTGAGGGAGGATTGAATTAGAGCAGACTGAAGCGTGATGAGACAAAACAGAGACAAAGATAATGAAGGTAAATAAACCTTATTGGTCTACTGGCTTGAAGGACAAAGAAGTGAGGGAGAGAGAGAGAGAGAGAGAGAGTTGATAGACACAAGAAAAATAATAATACTCACACGGGTAAAATACATGTGACAGGAGGCCTTTAGCTGAAGGAAAATAGCTGCTAATGGCATAAAAATTACAGCAGAAGTATCAATGTTAACCAGAGTTGTTCCTTTTTATTTAAGTCAAAAACCAAATCTGTGGATACTGAGGTGTTTCTACCTCAAAGAACAATTGTAAGTGTCGGTCTAGGATTATTAAAAACATAAACTCTGGAAGTACGGTGGATTATATCATGCAAGAGTAGAAATGGGTCGTCTGGTAAATATTCCTATCGTTTAGACCCTGGTAGATATTTTAACATGGGTATTCGTGGGAAGGATTACTGTAAGTTATTACACATGCGAGTGACGAAACATGGAGAAATATAAAAATACGGAGCAAGGCATGTGGCAGACAAGTCGAGATGGAAAACTTTATTAATACGGGAGCAATTATATTATGTGGACATGCTTTGAGAAACACCAGTTTCTCTGTTTTGAGTCGTTTTGTTTACATGAGCACTTAATAATGTGAAGCAGCTGTTTAAACACTGTTGCCAGACTTTAATATATTATAAAACAATTATATTTAAATGGGCTTAAATCAAGTTCCAAATAATCAAGTTGCGCAAATAATCATAGACAGAAGTACCTTCTTTGTAAAATGATTGGATTCACCAGGTTATCCACAAACAGGCATAACCACATGTAATTTTATATTGACACAAAACTACTGTTTGGTGAATGTCATGCAAAATTAACTATACAGTAATATTTACTGTTAGCGTGATACTGGATTTTGGTCATAACACGCACACCTAGTAAAATAATATAAGGAGCATAAGATTTTTTACAAACTACCCAAATCTCTTACTGTTTTCTGATATTGCACTGTACTCCATCTGCCAATGCCAATAGTAAATAGTTAGTGGCTAGTTTGTTGAACATGTGTGCCACTGTCTGTAGAGGATTATCCACTTAAAGAGCTCCTTTTGGACCTGATTTCAATCAGTTTGTGCTGTTAATCAGAAAGAGCTGGTATCGTAATGCGTGGCCATGCCTCAGGTGCGGCCCTGTACCCAAACTTGCATTAGGCTAATCTAATTCATCAATCCACAAGCCAAAGAGCCTCCCTTTGGCACCAGGAAAAAGAGAGAGAGAGAGAGGGCAGCCAGGTGATGGTGCCAAATGGAAACATTGTGGACTTCATTTTATCTTTTGTATTATCATCCTCTCTCTCTCTCTCTCTCTCTCTCTCATTTTTATGTCTAATTTTGCAGCAGCTTGCAGCTGATCTTTGATAAACACTTTCTGCCCAACCTGCCAAGGTGGCAAAAAATTACAAAGAAATGAGAGAGGAAGTGAGAGGAAAAATAACAGGGTTATGCATCAGCTCCAGAATTGCAGGGCCACAAAAAACGCTGCTTGGCAGGAAGTAGAGCAAGGTGGGGGCTGGGGGCATAATTGCTAGCGCACCATGCTGAAAAGGCTATTGAAAATGCCATTCTGGGCGATGCTGATTGGCTGCCCTCCCACAAGGCGCGCTATCCCCCTGGTTGGCCCTGGTCTGAAAGCATTGAGAATGCTCAGAGGGTGCCTTTTTTCAGATGCCGGGAATAGTTTACATGGCAAAATAACAAGCTAATTAAGGCCTTAGCGAATGATGGATGGCTGTGAAAGTTAGCAAAGCTGGTCAACAGGGCAGAGGAGCAGCCTGTGATACACCGCGAGCCATCTGCGCGCAACCTGACAGCTTAATTGGCAAAGAGATCCATGGGGAGGGGGAAAGACCTGTTGGACCTTTGATAATTGCTGGCTAGTTTGAATACACCCCTCCCCCAAACCCTCTACCACTACAATTAGATGTTTGATGTTACTTGGATGTTCGCTGTTGCTTCATCTC
>JAZGTI010005702.1:0-16851 GCA_036877585.1 Botia kubotai
GTTTTCTTGTATTATTGCGCGTAGAGAAGTCATAGCTCACCTTGTCCCAACGGGCTACA
This sequence comes from Botia kubotai, assembly GCA_036877585.1. Lineage (NCBI taxonomy): Eukaryota > Metazoa > Chordata > Actinopteri > Cypriniformes > Botiidae > Botia > Botia kubotai. Next base: position 60 of record JAZGTI010005702.1, read on the forward strand.
CAATGTGAGGTATCATCATGTCTGTAGCACAAATGGTGAGGGAGGAGTTTACTTGAGGTAAACAAATCTTTAAGCCTAACCGTGCGCCATAATTAATCTCAGCGAGAATTAGCCTTCACGCTACCTGTAATACCAAACACAGACCTTTTCAGAGCGCTGAAAGCTCTGACTGTATAACTACTGGTCCAGCTGTCTTCATTTCTCAAGACGCTTGTTTCTCCACCACTTGGAGTATGTCAGCATTGAAGGTTTTCAGTGAAACCCTGCCCAGTCATTGCCATAACGAGCTGCGTCCCACCCAAACACTAACCTGGTGGTGACAGGAAAGGCAAATCTTCTCACCTCTTCCTCTCCCAATGGGAAAACACTTCACACTCTGACGAATTAAGCACAGACGCAGTTTGTCTAGCCTAAATCTCTCCTTATTGCGCGTTGGCACCGAGACGCTTCCTTGCTTTTCTCAAACGTTTTCCCCTTTGCTTCTCTCTCTTTAGACTTGTGCCGTGAAAACCTCAGAGGGGCGGCTGGTTTGTGTTGCATCTAGACTAATGACACTTCACAGCATTATTACGGACAGCTTCGATTAGCAACGTCTCGAGCGTTTTTCCACTTGATCAGGTTTCTGTCTCTCCCGCAGATACAAATGACAGATGATTGTGCTCCCTCGGTAACTTGTAGTGTAATAATAAACTGAGGAAATTAATAATTTTGACTATTGCAATCCTGACATTACAAAACGGAGTGGATGGTTTATTTTGCGCTAAGAGGGCACCAAGGACCGCCTAGCTAAAAGGGAACGATCTTACAACGTTGCAAAAAAATGCTCTCAAAGTTATCGGAAATGTTCTTGTGGTAACATTAGTAGAACTTTTTAATGCTATATATCATATATCAAAAATATTATGCTAAAGTTGTTAGCGGAATGTTTTAAAAATGTTGCAGTCTTGACTGTTCCTACAGCTTTCAAAATGTAATTTTTAATCATTTTTTTAACTTTATAGAGACGTTATGGAAACATTCTGACAACCTAAAATTGTTAGCTAGGTAGCTTGTTCAGGTGTGCAGGGTGCCAAACTAGTCTTGTTCCATGGAAAGACATGCAACTTTGCAGGAATCCTGGTATCAACCACCAATATAGTCCGTCAGTATCGTGTATGAACTTTACAGCGTCAGGGTCAAATGCTAGCGTGCTAACATCTGTTTGAGTAGGTTGTAAACATGAGTCTTATTAGGGAGACTTGAGTGTAATTTGGTGAAACTATACGACCCCCCATCTTAAAAATGTCACACACTTGAACTTGGTGAAACACCTTTTCTGTAAACTTCGTATTTCTGAACGGTAAACAGACAGATGTGTGTATGAAGTTTGCAGCCAGGCAGCTGCAGAAACGCGTCAGGCTTCTGAACTGTAGCATATCTCCACCTTTGGGTGAGGCTGGAACGCCATGAATCATCACCTGCGTCCCATCCAGCGCATAGCTAGCATGCTTTCCCACTTAGCTGCCGGTCAAATTTTTGTCGAGTGCTTGGTGCTGATCTTGCTACTTTCCTGAGTTTACACGTTCAGAAATGCTAACAGAGTCCTCGCCTGACCTTCTAGAGCCTCAGAATGCTAACAAAATGGTTACTGGCCGACAGTTTGCGCAGGCAGTTTCACTTTGAAGTTGAAAGTTGAATTTTTGTTAACGTAGAGAGCTAGCAAATAATCACGGCTTTGTTTAGACAGGCAGCAACATCTTTGGTGCATCTAACTCAAATCCGTTTACTTTTTTTGTAGTTAGAACTGCAACCAACCACATAAAATGTAAAGTTTACGAAGCCGATGTAAGTCACATCCATATGTGGCTGAAAATACAATTTTGTTTTGTTTTTTAATTTCAGATTTTTTGGAATGCTTTTCCGTCTGTACGGTCAGACCGTAGCAGAGACATGAGCAGAGGCAAAATTTCCAGCTTTCCATTCCCTCTTTCCACATTCACAGCTACTCTCGGTTGTCCCTTGACGTCACCCTGGCGCTCGCATCGTTACTATAGCAACCGATTGAGATACTCTGGACGCTGAGTATACTGTCCGATGATTGGATGACATTACTGTTTAAAATGACAGCGTGGCCATTCAGCTCAGATTTGAAAACCGAATCGCATTTGTGTACGATGTGAACAAAGCTTATGTGTAAAACTGCATAAGATTTAACATGGGTTAATCCAAGCAGTTGTGTACCAAGATTGGGCCACAGGCATTAGAGCTGCTTTTAAAAGCATCTGTTTGAAACAGTTTAACAGTTTTGCAGTTTAGTGTTTTGGTTTAAGTCTGCAGATCGCTCACACCCCGGGTCGGAATGCGTTTATCTGTCATAATTCTTTGCTTCATATGTGTCCAATTAATGCAGTTGACACGCTTAAAGTGTAGAAAAGAAAATAGAAAACAAACACCAATAAACTGTAATGATTCTTTTTTTCTTTCCCTCTCAACACTGTTTGGCTCCAAACGAACAACAAAGCTCTTCACGGCGGTCGACGTCATTTGGTTACATTAACTCAACGGCGGTTTCGATTGAATGTTTGCCTTCATTTTACTCTTTGAATTAAGTTATATTTCCATTACAGCCAGCAATTTTGGGTTCCTCTACATCCAAGAGTGCATATGTAGCTACTTAATTTCACCCCGTGCTCGCTATATTGTGCCAGTGCTCCTACAAAGCAGGCGAAACGGGGCTTGCTTCAATCATATGTTTGGCTACAGTTCCAGACGAAACTGAACTATTCTTTTGTTTGTCATCTCATGAGAATATCACCCATGTTACCTAAAGCATTCTTACACACGAATCCACTGTTACAGCTTCTCCACAGTTGGAAACTACGTTAGCGCTAATTAAACCAAAACGACTAGGCCTTCCTGGAACCACAACTTGGTCTCCACGCGCTGATTTTGCACAGTTTATAGTCATTTAGGGAATGAATTGTCCTTTTTGTTCGGTCGATATTTGAAATGTCTAATTTAATCATTTTATTTTGCTTTACTCGACCAGAGATAATATCGTTTTAGTCGATAATATGTAAAAAGACAAATGTGTCACACTGTGTATGTGATGTTGTAGAATGTAATGGCTGTTCTGCGGCGTTTTAAGAAGTTGCTGTGTTGTAAAATAATTTACGGAGTTTCATTCTGGAGTTTGTTTTCCGCAACAGTGTGTTCACAAAGCGAATGACATGTTCTCGTCTTAGTATGGAGTAGGTTTACGAAAGCCAGCTCCAAAATGTAGTTTGGTCATCAATTTTATTCAGAAACTCCATGTTGTTAATCTAGCCTTGAACTGGGTCGGTGTTTATGGTCCACATCAAGAGAGGTACGGTGGTCTGTGAGGTCCAAATCTCAGATTTTATGAGATGATGCCGTCGCCGCGGTCTGCACAAGCTTCAAGCTGATATCTGGGGTTCGTTCACTGCTGTCTAATTGGCCGTCACTGAACCGTGAAGTTTTGTGCTCAAATGTGTAGAATTAATGTCTGAAGTGAATTATTCTGTAATTTTCCCTCATGCTCCCAGGGCTTGGCTTTCGAGCAGATGGAGATATGGCTTCCTGTTACATAATCCCCGCCATTATAAATTTTGACTTCATTTGGGGTTTCCTGTATGCACACTTCCCCATTCTGTTCTTGTATGAGGCCTGTTCTTGTATGAGGCCCGTCCATCCAGAGAGCCAGAAGCTGTAGCTATGGTGTTGTCAAAGCAGACGAGATCAGCTTCCCAGCTGCCTTTATTCCTCCCCTGAACCTTCTCATCTCTCCTTCCAGTCTTTTCCCTCTGGCCCAGCATAGTTATCTTGTCCTTACTGGCTTTTTCAGAAACAGGGAACCGGGGCCCCTTCAGCAGGCCAGCTGTTGTCCTGACGCATTCTCGGTTTTTCTTTCTAGACCGGACCGGTTGAACCTTCTAAACTCCACTTAGGATGAAAAAACAAGACAGAAATCTCTCCACTCTCCTTTTATTTTTCCCCCTCCTCCTTTCTCTTTCCTGGAAGTATGTTAATTCGCTCACAGCAGACGCGTAAGTCTGTAACACATGCTTGTCGTGGGGTACGGCGGATTTCGTATGCTAGCTGTGGCGTGTAAAACATACTTCGCGTCGTTTTGGAGAGCTCGCTTCGCGTTGTGAACCATAAAACTGTCAGCGGTTGGAACGATGGGACATACTGAGCCGAACGCTTCGCAAGTTCCAAATTTTGCACATTACAGTCGTCACTTTTCCAGTAAATGCAACAGCGAGAACTCAAAATGCATGCCGTACTGAAGGAATGCATGCGGCGTTCAGACGCGCTGGCTGGGTTCAGCATGTCTCCCGGATCCCTCTGTTATGCATTTACAGCACAATGCACAAGAGGGCACTCTGGTGGCTTTTTGCCTCACACGGTGCAAAAAACCCTTTGTGACTAAATCTAGTGGTATTTTCAGAGACATCCGGCTGCCTGGTGTGATCAGTTGTACCGTGTACCGCTTACTGAACAAAACTGTGTTTCGGATACCCATTTGATGACCCATCATGCAGTTTAAATAGCTCAATAAATGGGTAATCACTTGGATTTTTGTGCCCCTGAAATTTCCCCCCCGGGTTGACAAATGCATCTTTCAGCAGATGTACAAGTATACAGTGTTTCTTATGAAGTTGAGCTCAATTATAATAACTCTTTTTGATGATTAATCATCATTTTGCCACCGACTTGGAATATTAAGCAGCAAATAACCAAACGTTATTGGCTATTTTAGATATGTCCCCGCCCCAGCTTTCTAAGAAAACACATCAACATGGGAAAGGAAACGCCAGCACCTCGTGCACATGAATCCGTCTATGCACGTCTGTGGCACCAGCGCGCTGAGATTGCGACCTGACTCTCTCTTCTGGAACTGTACTGTTGAAGGCCACGCATAGCAGGGCTGCACTTTCCCATGCGATGTTGTCCTAACTTGCCGAACTCTAGGACTTTTGCCAGCCTTGTACATTAAACCAGTCTGTTTTCCTCTCAATGGCATACCGTGCAGGAGGGGCCTGGTTTTTGTGTAATCAGTTGAGTTTATCAGGGTTTAATGCACCACAGTCCCCTTTTGTAATGCCTGGCATTCTTTACGTACAGCTCAGCCACCACGGGTTGGTTTATCGACTGCGAACAGCCTCGTTCTTTTATCCCCTCAATGAGCTTTCATGGGAAAAACAGACACTGATCAGGTGCCGCGCTCTTTGAACGTCGACCCAGAGTGATGCAGAGAGCTAAGTCAACTAATCGATCTGAAGGAAGCCCTTAATAATTAGGCATGTTTTGCTTTACTGTAATTGGATGCATATCGTATTTACATAAGATACATGTTATGCTAATGTTAATACATGTTAATACAGCTAGATGGAGCGCAGCGCAATGTAACAACACAGGTCTAGAGACATCACGTTTTTGTTGTTTTTTACTTGATAAACAGTTTAGTGATGCAAATTTTGAAAACACTTCAACAGGTGTAACCGCTCTAAAGCAGTAGACCTCAGTCTTTTTAACTTTCTCTCATCGTCCACAACAATATTTGAACCCCTCACTCACATCTTCTACCTAGTAAATTATTCTATAGTTTGGTATAACTAGATATTTTAGCATATTTTAATGCTTGGTTTGTCCCAGTTTAATTCATTTGAAGTCGTATTAATGCCCGCTTGAAAGTTTGGTGAGACCCCTTTGCGGGCCCCAGCTGCCAGGTTGAGAAACACCGTTTTAAAGCATCATAACAATGTAACTATCGTTAAAAACAACAGCGTTTTTATCGAAAGTCTTAGACGAATGTGTTCACGGTGCAAACGTGTGAGCGTCTGCGCGCTTGCAGACGCAGTTTTTTTCCTGCCAGTCAGACACAATGCATTTTTCTTGGCCGGAAACATTCCATTGACGGCAGTACACGAGATTCACAGAACCTCTGGGCAATTTTTTGCAGTCGTACGAAATTCCATTGAGGACTGTGTTTTGAATGGCCGCAGTCATTGACTAGGGGCTTCCCTGCCTGTTAGACATCCTTTATACTTTCATTCCAGTTGACTCAGTGTCACAAGCATATTTAATAAAGGCAATTCATTATTACGGTTAGGGAATGTACAGTTAGAGGAGAGTTCTACTGTAGCGTGACAATGATATTGAATGTGCATGCAGTACCAGCCTGAGCCTGTAGAGGGAGCTGCTGCATTCGCAATATCGGGCAGAACGGGCTAAATACTGCCTCACGCATCCCGTGGGCTGTTTGTACATGTGTAGAGGTGTTCCTCTACAGATGAAGTTTAACAGGATGCTGTGGTCATGCCTCTCCATTCAGAAGACTTCACAGCTGAAAGTGACTTTGAGGTGATAAAAACAGAATTGGGGAGACGTGGAGAAGAAGAACTGAGTGTCGTGGCACTTCTCATGGCGTGACATTCATAACATTTGCTCGGAATGTTATATTTTCATTCATGTCATCGGCTGTTTTGTGGGCTGTGCACATGCGCTGTGTCAATTTTCTTGATATTGATAATGCTGATAAAGTTGAATGACAAACAGAAATTAAATTTAAATTTTTAAATTTTCAAAAAGAAATTAGATTTATTTTCCAAACAATGGAAAAGTTTCATGTTAAGTCTTGTTGATGCAATTAATTTGTATGATCACATGTGGTCTGATAGCACTTAGAAATGTTTGTTGTTTAAACTGAAAACTTCATGTTCATGCTGTGTGACTTTTTGCATCTGAGGAACACAAAAGAAGATATTTTGAAGTACAACAACAACAAAACAAACAAAACAACAGTGTCATATAAGTCACATAAGTTTGAAATGACTTGAGAGTGAGTAAATGATGGGAAAATTAAACATTTTGGATGAGCTATCCCTTTGACAATTCAAAAACTCATTTCTTAGTAAACATTACCACCTTGTACTGTCATGGGACCGCAGGCGTCTAAAAAATTCAAGAAGGGTATTTATTATAATTTAATACGCTGTGAAACAGTCATGCCGTTAGATGATTTAAAAGCGTTGTTTATTATCTGACGTCAAACAGCCCAGCAAACAATAAACGGCCGTGACTCAGCTGGAGTGACTCAGAAAGTGTGATTTTAAACAGTTATTTTAATCGTTAAGAGTTGGACTTTCTACATTCATCTTTAGGGAAAAGTCCGTTTGAAGTAGCCATATGGCGTGGCGTTCGAAACACCTGCCCCCATTTATCTAATTCAGTCCCCACATGAGTCATCAGTTCACATTGTTGAAGAATTAGCCGGCATGAATTTACTCACTAAACATGCTAATTGCTCATCTCTTTTCGTACGTGTTGGGAAAGCGGCTTTACGTTTGGTTTCGCGTTGTTCGGTAAATTGGATGGCGGTGGATCTCTGTTAAGCCGGGGCTCTCGCAGGTGTGCTGCCATCTGGGGCCCCAACCGTTGAACCAACTTCCCGGGCAAAGAGGCCCCCGTGCTTGCTATGCTCAAATGCGAGCTGTCGCTCTCTCGGCTGCTCTGTCTCTTTCTTGTTTTGTCTTTCTCTCTTTCGTATGTACTCAATTGCTCCTTTTGATCAGATAACAGTAAGGATAATTATAGATAGTGATAGACACTGTCTGTCTGTATAGACATAATTAAATTAAAAAGTAGATGTATTATAATAGAACTCAAGGCTTCTTTGTTAAAGTAACGACGTTTGTCAGAAGGGTTATATCTCAACCTAAAAGACTCAAAGCCGACAGTAACATAAATGTTTGATTTTGGTTACAGTTGTGGTTTGGACGTTTGTACTTTTAGGCAAGAGTTTGTATGCATGTATGTGAAGTAAGATTTTAATGAAAAGGTTCAATTATGTTCTTATGTAGGGTGGTTGTTTTTCATAAATGTCAGGTTTTCGCATTAAGTTGTCAAGCGTTATAAATGGCCATATCTGACAAAACAGTGGTTCAATATATTTTACAATTTAAAAGTTTCATGAATCCTTCTGTTTCATAAGTTCATAAAGCTGAAAGTTTATAAATGGCTGTTTCATAACAGATATGTAAGGTTGTCTTCTTGCGTTCAGTGAACTTTGTCTTTATTCCTGAGATGTTTAATTGCTTTCTTGTCATCAACATTTTAGGGCATGTGGCTTTAAGGTACAGAAATGGACTCTGGGAAGCATTCGCTGCAGTAAAGGGTGTGACAACTAGCCCCGACCTGCATAGACCTGTTGTCATAACTACGGCCAGTATATCGTACGGTCTGTAGTGACGTTACCCTGCGTTTCTGACGTGCGTCAGGGCATGCGTAGAAGCTTCCCAACCTTTAACCACACACTTCTCTAGAACACATATATGGTCGAGTTAACCTCATTTGTGCTGTTGTTTCCAGAGCTCAGCACACGAATACTTGGAAGTTCAGCGTAGCAGCTCTAAAATAGACCGTCATGATGGTCAGTCTGATCTGGATCTGGTCTGGCCCCATGAAACACCATGACACCATGTCGGCTTTGCTTTTATCTTATGAGTAGTTTGGACAGATGCATGCATGCCGATATGTGATGCAGGTCGGTATTAGACAAGTTAGTTCTTCTCAGGTTAGTTTCACTCAAGTGTTCCTGGTTAATTAATAATAATCCCGATTAACATTCATGGGCGAGGATGACCCCGTCTGAGGGAAACGTGCAGGGTGGGAGCGCGTTCCTCAGCCCCGGCGTCTAATGACATCACGTACGTGCACATCCACGGCTCTGTTTCGAATCACAAAATTCAAGCAAACGCGAAATAAAGCATTAAAAGGAGATTTGCATGACTTCCTGCATCTTTTCATGTCGTTCGCTCTCAAGAGGGTTAAACCAGAAGCATCTCGCGCGTCCGGTTCTTAGTATTGTAGTATTTCTTTCCAAAGCATGCTTCTTAGAATTCGAGTTGATTTTATCACTCGTTTGTTTCCTCCACTGTTGCGTCAATATTGATACGGGTGAGGAACCAAATACAGCACAATAGACAACAGCTGACGCGCCACGGCAAATGTCATCACCAAGATACCTCAAAGTGCCTTGCGCTCATGAATAAGCAGTCAGGTGTCCTCACTTGGCCCCCCCATCTGTGGCTTGTGCCGCTGTAAACATTAGCTTTACACAACTGCTAACAGACTAGCGCCCGATGAAGGCGATTAGCAGCACTTTACACAAATAGCTTCAACGTAAGGTTTGAAACTCCAAACTGAATATTACATCGGCTGTTTTAGTTTCTATACATTTTCGAGTATATATATTATTTTGAACGTTATTATTGTTCGAATTGTTTTGAATATCCGTGTCAGATGAAAGATGAATCTTGTTTTTTCCCTTTATCACACATACCCAAAAGGTTTCATATTAAAGGCATGGCAATTGTACCTCTACACACACACACACACACACACACACACACGCGTGATATCATAACAAAGTATAAGTACATGTCAGTGTCGTAATTGTGGAATGGGCCCAATATTTAAAGAGTGACATTGTGCTAGTTCATGTTAATAATAATAATTACTGTTCACTAATATCTGTTGATATGTGTCTGTTGTGCCTGTTATAATGACTGTCGTCGTCATAGTACTACAGCGCAGAAGTTCATTCTGAATGTAAACAAAGAAGAACTGACTGTGTTTTAAATAACGTTAACGTATCGTTGTCCCGTTGGCTTCCGTTTGTTCCCAGATTTCCAGCATTAATTTCTCTCGATTAAACACAATCAAGCTTTGTTTACAGTTCTCCCAAACGTTTATTTTTATCGCACTGGGGGATTACGGCATCTGCCACACTGTTTTTTATATTTAGACATAGTAAAAAAGATAAAAACGTTATACAGAGAAACGTTATGCAGGAAATGGTTTGGAAACAACAAGATTGCCGCGGTGGTTCCTGTTTATGACATTTCTGTTCTTACTCGACCATGACATCAGTGAACCGATTGGACCGTTCAATAAGACGTCACATGACTTCAGTTATCTTCTGTGTTACGTGTGGAATTCTGCCTATTTACGTATTTTAGTAATTGTGGAGAAATTATTAAAGGAAACAAAACTAACAGTAAACATTTTGTCAGCCAAAAGAATATTTGTCGAATTCAGTTAAATCTCTATTATTCTGATTGGCCAATTAGTACATTCTATAATCGTTTTTTTTTACTATAGGTTTTGTATTATAAAGGCTAATCTGATTTGATCACTTCACCATCTCTTATTTTAACAGATCGTGTCTATGTATTAATTTTTTTGAAAATTCATATCACAGCATGATGTAAAGTCACACGATCACTATCGCAATTTAAATCGCATTGTTTTGGAATGACGAATAATTTCGCGTTAATGACCAGCTGCATGTACATCATCACTGACACATTATAGAAATAAAATCGTTTTGATAGAATAATAGGGATAATTCATGTTTTGGTATATCTTCTCTTTTTTCGTTGCATATATACAGCAACTGTATTCGTAGTCTCTTTAAAGGTAAACAATTAAAAATCGTATTGATTATAGAGATTGCTAACAGACATCACCGGACTTCTTAGATCAGTCATCTAGCCACAGGCAACATCAATCATCTTTTGTATCAACAGGAGAGCTGGATTATGCATTGATCCAGCCCAGAGCTCAGCTGATTGTGTTTGTAATGACACCTGTCTGCCTGCAGGGATTCAAACCTGGAATGATATGCTGTATTTTATACCCTTCGTCTTTCTAAACATAGACGCAATTATGTTTTCGTGTGCGACATTATAGATTTATTCAACTTAATAATTACACTTAAAGTTGCAATTCGTAACTTTTTTAGTAAAACAATAAACAATAATCAGTTAGTACAGATAAGTGTTTAAAACGGCCCCCTTACCTTACCCCGATTCATTTTACGCATTTGGCAGACGCTTTTATCCAAAGCCGATTCACAGCGGTAATCTTATAATGATTTATATATATTTGAGCAGTCGGGTTCCCGACAACGTCAGTTTGGCTTCGTTTGACTTAAACATACGTTAAGAAAAGTATGTAACTCGCAATTTTATGTTTCAAACAGAGATGGAAGAGGTAAAAGTTACAGATTACAGCTTTAAAAATAAACAATCGGTTTATAAATAAAAGTAGTGTTTAATTTTCAAATAGCTGTCGCACCTTCTGCCATTTTGATTCTTTATGCATGATGTCACAAGGGTTATGTGAGAAGTTTGCGCGTTCATAAGATTTTGTGTTTCCAAGCTGCGACTGGAAGTTCGATGAAGACGTGAACTTCATCATTTTTATGAATCAGAAACCATAATTGCACTCATTCTAACATGACATGAACTCCGTGTTAATTTACCCTCCCAATATGCTGACTTTTCTCCAAATAGGAGGGAGCTACATAATCCCCCTGATTGTTTTTGGCATCAAGCTCTCCTCCGTGTTCCGAGTCGACGTTTCAGGTCTCCCGGATGGAACGCTGAGCAGACCTGTCATGCGTTTCACGATGATTAGTCGTGATTCTTGACGTTTCTCAGCGTCTATCTGCTCTGTGGTTTTGCTGTCAGGGAGGGCCGCAGCTGTAATCAGGTGTGCCTAGGAGCGATGAAAACAATCCGGGCCGACCTGAAGGGTCTTGTCTAGCAGTTTGCCGGGTTTATCCCTCGTGGAACGACTGGATCAGTTGTGGATTAGAGAGGGAAGTTATTTTCAGCCGGGTTTAAACAAGCGTCGCGCTCAAGACATTTCACACATGCTTATATTTTAACTTAAAAAGTAATGCCTAAAGTGGAGAAAATAGCGAGAAAGCTCTTTAAATCTTTCTGGGCTGCTTGAGAGCATGCACAGATGTCTGTGTTAACTAAACACGTTTGCTTTTTTCCCTTTCCTAATCTTGACGTTTATGAGGCTTTGGTTTTAGCTGGGAGATGAAAGGGGAGCGGGGTGGGTGTGGGGGTACGCAGGGTAGGGCAGTGGGTGGTCCTGATGTGACGGCTACCCTGTTACTTATGTATCCATTGCGGCATTCAGTAAGGCCGGACACTGGCCTTCTGAGACCCACTTGCTTCTCCATCAACCTTCTACTCAGATTTTATGGCCATCTGCTGGTTAGCAGCACTGATCGCATGGGTTACTTCTGAATGGTGGGCCGCCACATTTGACCCGTGCTTTCCAGGTCGTGACCTTCACCTCATTTCCTTGCGCGCAGCCATTCCGACAGCAGGGTCCAGTTTATCTGATATCCCCCCTTAGTGCTTCTGCAAAGTGCCAAGTTTCGGGAAGCAGACCACTTAGCTTTGATACTTCAGTTTCTGTTATGACCCCACTGTGTCCTCACCAAGCCTGGGTCCATCTGGACAGGTCTGCGCTGGCCTCCCTTCCCACCACCCAGGGAGGGAATACCAAGCTTCCCATGCAGGGAATCAGTCTTTACCTTTCCCCTATTTAAATGCACTGGGAAAATGATGGAAAAATAGAGTCAGTGTTAAATATTCGAGTGTCTCTGTTTCTAGACAAGAAGCCTGTCCATCCGGTTAGACACACAATCCTCTCTGATTCCAGTTCTCCTGCTTTTTATCCAATTACTGTAATGCATGGTAAATTATTTGCTGTGTAACACTGGAGGTCTTGTTGGTTCCTTGAAACAATTTTCCCAGAGGAGCTTGTCTGGAATCCGGGAGGCTCTGATGTCTGGGTTCAAGCTGACCTCAGGAATCTGTGAGTGCCCTTCAGAGCCAGAAGTGTATGCATTCTGGAGCAAAGTCTAGCTTCCGGTCCACTTTCAGGGCTTCTAGGAACAGGCACAGAGTAACTTTTCTAGAGCAGAAAGAGAAGGCAGAGAGACAGCGCGGATGCGCGAGGCCGTATATCAGACGAGCACAATGCTGTCAGCAGAAGAAACATCTGGGCTTTTCCCTCCAGACAATGCAGACATGGATATGCACAAACATGGCCAGAGGAACACGCAGGGAGAGGAAGTGGAATGGAAGGACAGTTTGACGTTTATGTAAGAGGAGAGATATTTACAACTGAAGGAGCTTTTATAAAAACAGACTTAAGTTGGAGAAACGGACGGGTCTCCGGGCTGCCTTTGGAGTCAGCTGTGGAGGTCATCTTCTGGATTCCACAGGAGTGCATGCGTGGAGGTGAAGGTGATGCTGTGCTGGTATGTGTTAACCTTGGGAGGGAAAGCAGAGAGCAAGGCTGTTCTCACCATCCCACCCACAGGTGCTGTACATCTCATAGTGAAGAACATCAGCTCTTTCTCCATTGCTAACATGCACTCCATTAACACAAACCTAACACAAACCTCGCATTAATCTTATATCAAATATTTCATATAATCTCTATGTATGATCTCTATGGGCAGAGGGAACCACATAAGAACTCCCCAGAACATTGTCGCCGCGTTGCAGTAACTTTTGCACACACAAAGCTGTTTTCTGTCAAAAAAGAAAGCATGGTGTGATTGATTTATTATATACAATGAACATCAGCATCTACAATGTTGTAGCAAAACATACATCTGTGTATTTACATTTAAAACCGGACGCCAAATTTTAGTGTTCAACCCAAAATATGAATTAGAAATATTCGAGCAGTGACAGATTTACAGTATAAACTTGTATTTTTCATCACAGTTTACCATTTACTTCCTGTATTATCATATCGCCAGACATCTAAAGAAATGTGATTCCACCTGTAGTTAATTGTTCTGTAGTTCACGATTCTCAACCAGATAGAAACTCTGGCCACCCGTCTCGCTTTCTGACTCGCATGCTCTTTTAGATCGTTTAGAGCAGCAGGGTTTTAGCAAGAGTGTGTTCTCCACCCTTCTCTTATGTGGTGTAGGCCCAGGGCCCAGGCTGGCATGGTGGAAAAAGCCCCTATCACCCAACCAACATAGACGCGTGCTCTGTGTGGTGTTCTTGTTTTCCCTTCTCTTTTAAGCCCCACAAGAATTTCTGAGAAATCCACCTTTTCATGTTTCCTCTGCCTTTATAAAGCAGAATCAAAGAAGGTTGTTTTTATTTGGTCGTGGTGCAGCGCAGCTCTTCTGAGTTTTCTGTAAAAGGCCACTTAGGAAGGAGTTGCCAACAAACCGTCTTGCACAAAAGTTCTCGGCTGTTCGCTTTATTAGCGGCTGCAGTGGTACTGAATTTCTGCCCTTTTTAGTTTGGTTTCTTATTTGGAAGCGGCTTAATAGCTTCAGCTGACTTAGAAAGTGACTTAAAACTGACTTAGAAACTTTGCTGGCTTGGGCTTTGTTCACACTGGACACAAATCCGATTTAGTTTAGAATCGACTGTCCGCACTGTCAATAGATTTTGCGATTAGATGAAATCAGATCAGTTAGTTCAGACAGTGTCGTCAATATGTGGTGTATTTACGTTGGTTGCTATAGCGATTATATAAACGCCAGCACAACACCAAAAGTCTCTCTCTCTCTCATACAACGGCTGAGAGTGGCTGTCAGTGCGAAAAGAGAACGGAAAACTGGCCATTTTGCCTCTGCTCATGTCATATCTCGCTGCGGTTCTGAACCGGGCGCATGAGAGAACACAAGTAACAGTCATTTTAAGTATTTATGTCTATATAGTGTGTTTAAAACACTGATTCTTTGTATGATATAGTCACATAGTTGCGTCCCAAATGATAAAAAAACGACTTGAAATCCAATCTGACCGTTCAGACTGAGACACATTCCAAACAGTCTGATTTTAATCTGATTTCAGACCACATATGGATGTGGTTTGGATCAGGATTGTAAACATCAGATACATCAGAAACGTATAGTGGCTATTATCTTGTGTTGTCACATTATAGGGGTTTATAGATTTAGGTTTACGGAAGGCTTCACCTGACATTGTTGGCGGGCGTGTGCAGAACGCTGGGTCTGTTCCCATGAGCTCTGCAGCTCCACAAACATCAGTGTACTTTAAATGAATGCTGAGTTCTTTCTTAGCTCGGTTCATTCTGCAGAACGAGGGGCCATTTGTGTCCCGCACGTACATACCCAACTTTTGTGTTAATACAAAAATAATTTACGGTCAACCCTGTTTACTGTCAACCCTGTTACATGCTTACATTTTTAAATTAATAAATGTAATTTTTTTATTTTATTAATTTAGCTTGCACAATGCAATTTATTAAACGTAAACATGCTATTAAGTGTCTAATACAAGCTTGCCGAAATCATTGTTGCTGCCCATGTGATGCAGACGGGGAAACAAATTCAACATGTTTTCAGAATAATGTGTTTTATTCATGTTCTCAGACGCATGCTGTACTTTTTGGCTCAGGTTAAAGCATTTGTGTGACATGCTTTAGTTTGAAAATGTCTCTCATCTTTGTAAAAGGACAGTAAAATGAGCCTTTAAGTGGTTAGTCACTTGGACCTCATTGTTATTCCTTCAGTGGAAACCTTTGAGGCTTTTAAGATACTGACTTTATGCTGTTATGTCATTTTTAGACCTGTTTCGTGTAATTTTAGGGAAAGCTCAATTCAAGCATTTGGGATACTGTCATTACAACCACTTTCGAAATAGTTTAACGGTTTTGTGGTCTCATGTTTCGATTGAAAGTGACAACTGCGGTATTTACCGTGCGGTCAGGTGACGGGCTGAATGGAAATCTGATCAATGCTATCAGATTGTTGGCGGTTGGGGAAGAACATGTCGGAGCATCACTCCGCGACGACACGTTGAACGTCAACCCCATCTCTTTGGTCAGAAGTTCATCCATTCCGCATTCTTGACTAAGGGATAAAGCTGCTCTAATCCCTTTTACCAGGTAGCCGGAGTTGGCAAGCGCTGCCTCAGAATTCCAGCAGCATTCCGAGTCAGGGAAGTTGCTAGGGGCCTGGCTGCGTGGTCCGGCACAACAAAAGGGAAACTCATTCCGAGCAAACTAGGGTTTTAAAGTTCTGTGAGAAAGTCGGCTGACTCTGAGACGAGTGTCATGTGGAATTTGATGCATTAAGGAGGGCTTTGGGTGCCGTCGCCGCTCAGAGAGGCAAGAGGCCGCATGGAGACGGCCCGTGAGGCCAGACCGGGCCAGAATCTGATGTGACTGGACTAGGCTGTGTTTAATCCCATAATGAGTCCGACTGTGGAGTGACACAGGTGGAGCGGGTCGGAGGTGCACGTCGGCTTGCCTGTCCTAGCGAGCCCGCGCTGATCCAAGTCAACGCGTGATCCAACACCTACATTGAGTTTATTGACGCTTATGTCAAATAAAGGCAGTTTTAACAAATCTTTTAACATGGTGACCAAAGGTTCCACCATAATAATGTAGTCACTACAGGTAATGCTAATGCAAAAAATAAACCGTTTAGTGGAAAATGACTTTAAATGACAAAGTAATTCACATATGAATTGAAAACGTAGTCGTTCAAATTTAAATTGAAAACATAGTTGTTAAAATTTAAATCGCACCGTTTAAAGAGGATCATATTAATTTAATATGATTTTATGTATTTAGTGGTAACAGTAATTTTAGAAATGGTCATTTAAACTCTGGTTGCCACGTTAACCTAGAATCTTTAAAGCTTTTCCATTTTTTTTTCCATTTTTTGAAATAATGAAATATTGATAGCCTTAAAATGTAGTAGTCTTCTTCAAAAAGTTACATTTTATTATAAAATAAGAGTATTAAATAGATTGTTTTGAGATGATAGTTTTGTCGGCATGAGGGCTGTGTAAGGTATCAGAGTAGAGTATAGAGCATATGTGGTGTATTGTAGCTTTATTTATAAAGGCAAAACAACCACAGACCCCCAATTTTGAGATTAGTTGTCAGTGATGCATATTTTTCAGCG
>JAZGTI010005703.1:0-24888 GCA_036877585.1 Botia kubotai
GAGGCCATACGCAACGCTCCCAGGCCCCAGACAAAGACCCAGGTACGTGCCTTCCTGGGGTTGGCGGGATACTACCGCTGCTTTGTCCCTAACTTCTCCTCTTTAGCCGCCCCCCTGACAGACCTGACCAGGAAGGGGCAGCCGGAAAAGGTCGTGTGGACCCCTGCAACAGAGGAAGCTTTCTCGCGGATCCAGGCGGCGCTCACCTCCTCGCCCGTTCTTCGCGCCCCGGACTTCAGCTGCCCCTTCCTGCTACAGACGGATGCTTCCGACGCAGGACTGGGGGCGGTCCTGTCCCAGGTCCAGGAAGGTGAGGAACATCCCATTATCTACCTTAGTAGGAAGCTGTCCCCGGCGGAGAAGAAATACGCTGCGGTTCTCCGCCAGGTGAACACCAAGAAACTTGGTACTCTTGACAATCTCCACAGAGGAGCCATCGATGTTTAGCGGAGAGTGGTCATGATGTGCTCTTCTGAAGTCAACAACCATCTCTTTAGTTTTGTCCACGTTCAGAGACAGTTGCACTTCCTCTCTGTATGCTGACTCGTTGTTCTTGCTGATGAGACCCACTACGGTTGTGTCATCGGCGAACTTGACGATGTGATTTGAGAAAATACCGAACTGAAACCATTTCTCTTTGCGAAGTCTTGTTTGCCCTGGGTAACATTTCTAAGCGTTTTTTCCTATTGTTGTATTTTTGCTAATTGTGTACCGACCCTGCCTGTTTTCTGGTTTCTTGATTCTCGCTGCCTGCCTTTTGGATTTGTTTGATTAGCTCTGTTTGCCTGCCGCCTGCCCTGACCATCTGCCTTTTCAATGTTTACGATTGCTCTCTGCCTGCCTCGACCCATTGCCAGTTCAACGATAACAATTGTATATTGCCTGATCCAATGCTTGTTTGAAGTTTTGATATTTATATCTGTTCAACTGTTTATTGTTAATAAACTACTGCAGATGGATTCGAATGCCTCAGATCAGTCATTACAGAAGACTTTGCCATTACAGGATCCAGCATTACAGGATTACAGCAGCGTTGGCACAAATGTCTTCGGATCTGACTATTTAGGCTTCTCAGATCGCTCACCATCATCAACAACTCGCTCGTCTCACTACGCTGACCGAGGAGTTGGTAAGAGCTTTTCAAGGAGCACGACTAAGCCCAGCCGAATCCACATCTACAGCTCCCATTACACAGCCCCCAGCAGCGGGAATCGCATCGGGTCCGGTAAGCCCACAATTAGCTTTCACTGAAAAGTTTAATAGGAATTCTACTCAGTGCAGAGGTTTTTTGTTGCAATGCTGTTTGTTTGTTTCACAACAACCAGCCCTCTATCCCACTGAATCAAGTAAAATACGTTTGTGTGCTCGCTATTAACCGGTATTACAATGGACAACAGTGATCTGGAATGTAAACGGGCCCACTTTCCCGACATTTGATATGTTTTTGTCCTGATTCAGGGAGGTTTTTGATCACCCCGCTGGAGGTAAGGATCCAGGGGACGAACTGTTAACAATTACTCATGGTAAATCTACTGCTGACGAATATGCTCTCACTTTCAGGACGCTAGCGGCGCAAACAAACTGGGTCGAGGATACTCTGAAGCGACTATTTCGTCGGGGCTTTAACCCGGATCTCCAGTCGGAGTTAGCGTGTCGTGTCAGTTAGCCTGGTGAGTCTGACCACCATACCTCTCTCTCCCCCTAATTCACTTTCGCTACCCGTAACTATATGTATAGCAGACCAAACCTTGGAAACTCTTGCCTTAGTAGATTCTGGAGTTGCAGGAAATTTCATGTCGAATGAGTTTGCTGAAAAGTATAATATCCCTTTGTCATTTCCCCATTGCTCTTTAACAGTGGAAGCGCTAGACGGACATCCCATAGGCGGAGATGGATCTACACGCCTAACTCAACCACTGAAACTGAGAGTAGGACTATTACATAATGAAGAAATTCAGTTCCATCTTATTTCATCTGCCCATCATGCTTTAATTCTGGGAATGCCATGGTTACAACAACACAAACCTATCATTTCATGGAGAGACTGCCAGCTACAGAAATGGGAACCCAATTGTGCTAACAAATGTCTTCAGTTTGTAAACTGCAATGAAAAACTTAAGATCGAATCCCAGGCCGTCTCATCCATTCCTGAACTGTATCAAGATTAATCGGAAGTATTCAATAAACAGAGGGCCACACAACTTCCACCACATCGTAAGATAGACTGTGCTATTGATCTTGTGCCCGGCTCTGTCCCTCCTAAAGGTCGTATCTTTCCACTATCACAGCCTGAATCAGAAGCAATGAAAGACTACATACAGGAGAAACTAGAGAAGGGTTTTATACGTCCATCAAATTCACCCGCCTCTGCTGGCTTCTTCATTGTGAAGAAGAAGGACAAAGGTCTCAGGCCCTGCATTGATTACCGTGCTCTAAATGAGGTAACAATAAAATTCAGATACCCTTACCTTTGGTTACAGCCGCATTAGAACAGCTTAGACAGGCCAAATTCTTCACCAAATTAGACCTACATAACGCTTACAATTTAATAAGAATTCGAGAAGGTGACGAATGGAAGACTGCATTTTCAACTACCTCAGGCCATTATGAGTATCTTGTCATGCCCTTTGGTTTAGCGAACAGCCCATCCGTGTTTCAGGCCTACATGAACGATATATTTCGTGATATGTTACAGAAATGGGTAATCGTATATATCGATGATATCTTAATTTGTTCCTAGACATTCTAGAACCACATTACACAGGTCAGAGCAGTTTTAAAACCTCTTCTTGAAAACAACCTTTTTGTTAAGTTAGAAAAATGTGAATTTCATCGCTCCATTACTTCTTTTTTAGGGTACATAATTAGCAGTGAAGGAGTCGCCATGGAGGAACGAAAAGTAGACTCAGTAACCAATTGGCCACAACCCCGTACAGTCAAAGAATTACGAAGGTTTCTAGGGTTTGCAAATTTTTACCGACGTTTCATAAAAGGTTTTAGTTCAGTAGCAGCACCCTTAACCGCTATGACTAAACAGAACAAGGGTAGATTAATTTGGTCCCAACAGGCTAAAGCAGCGTTCCACGAATTAAAGAATCGTTTTACATCTGCACCCATCCTGAAACACCCCAACCCAGAACTGCAGTTCATAGTAGAAGTTGATGCATCCAACACAGGGGTGGGAGCCATCCTCTCACAACGCCACGGTGATCCCCCCAAGCTACATCCATGTGCCTACTTTTCTAGGAAGCTCTCCCCAACTGAACGCAATTATGACGTAGGCAACCGTGAACTCTTAGCCATTAAATTAGCCCTCGAGAAGTGGAGATATTGGCTCGAGGGAGCCAACCTGCCCTTTATAGTTCTAACTGATCACAAGAACTTAGAATATCTGCGTAGTGCCAAGAGACTCAATCCCACTGGGTGTTATTTCTCACCCGGTTTCAGTTCACTGTCACTTATCAGCCAGGGACTAAGAATGGTAAGGCCGACGCACTCTGTGATACCTGGGGTATGTAGAACATGAAATAATGGTCTCACCAAGTTGTGTTTGAAACCATTTTTATTACTTCTATCGTTTTTCAGTCACATGGAAGGTGCACATTCCAGTGTGACTGCTTTTTGTTCCCGTAAAGTATTTGGAAAAGACATTGTAAGTTAGAACAATATTTTTGGTTTGTTATTCATGGTTTTCTTTGTCTTACCTTTTCCTGTGGAATAGGAGGGGCCGGCCTGCAAACAGGAAGCCCTATATATGTCATCCATGTGAGGGGTGGAGTCTAGTCACTGAGAATTTGAAAATGTATTTAAAATGTTTGTCTTTTGAATTTCTCTATATTATCTTAATATATAAAGTTTGATAAAGAAAATGCATATTGTAATGTTTGTATAATGATGATGAAGATCATGTAAATTCTTGAGTGAAAATGTATGTATAAATGAGTTGTCAATCAAAGGAAGAGTTGCTGTTATTGGGCTATTTGAATTGGAGGGGAGGAGCCTCAACTATATAGCCACGTTGTTGAGTCAAATGAGGGAATGGGGGGGAAGGCAAACTGCGTTTCTGTTGGGCTAGAAGCCAACTTTCTGTTACCATTGCCTTTATGTTAAGTGATCCTACTTTATGTAAGTTTATTTCTTTATTTGATGTATCTATTATTATTAATTTTTTTTGTTGTTGTTGTTTGTTCTTTTCCTCTTCTTGTTTGAGGACACCTGGGAAGTAAGCCTGCTAAAACCTTGTTTGGTGTTTGCCTGAGCCAATAAAAAGACCACTATGAGAGACTTCTGAGTTTTGTGCTTGAGTTGCTGCCTAAACCTCCAAAACCAAGAACGGTCTCACTACACACTCTCTCACCAAGAGGAGGACTCTCCTCAGGAACAGACCGAGGAACTCATCATACCTAATAATCTTCTAGTAGCCCCTGTTTTCTGGGATATCTCAACTGAAATCACTAACCATAACGAACAACACCCACCCCCCAACAATTGCTCACCCAATAGCACATTTGTTCCAGAGACTCTCCGACCAAGAGTAATATCCCTAGTTCATAGTCTCCCCAGCTCCGGTCACCCGGGAATCAATGCCACTGTGGACCTCCTTAAGAACCACTACTGGTGGCCATCTATAGTCTCCGACACCATCCAATTCATTAAGCAATGTTCTACCTGTCAGAGCTCAGAGCTCAAGGTTTTTATTGAATGGTTACTCATAGCTTTTGAATCTACATGCTATTGCATTACAGTAATGTAAGTATGAGTAAAAAGTGCTCAGCTGTCAGGAAAGTAAGGCTTCATTATCTTTGCACAATATATTTATATTTTTGAGGAATTTTTGAGGTGAAATGATACTTGAACTTATAAATGCGAGATCTCTACACATAACAATAATTCGTAATGTCCATGTACAATAAACACATAGGTAGGATGAATGACAGAAAGATAAACTGATATAAAGTAAGAAATAGAAAAAAGGGTTAAAACCGAGAGAAAGAGAGAGAGATGGGGGGGTAATTTGAGAGCACAAGGACTGATCTGTTATTGGACTAGAGGTGTCACTGACTATCAGAACCATACACAGAAGAGACTCCACCCCCTTCTCCCTTAGCCTATAAAAGCCCGCTGTGGAGCCCAGATCCAGAAACAGTGCTCTTCCACACTACTCTGACTCTGAACACCCTCTGACTCTCTCTAATGGACTGCCTTTAACACCTTTGTGCTGGATACTGTTTTTTTATACTTTTTCTTGGCTCTTTGATACCTTTGTATGGATTACTGACAAAATAATGTGTTTTCAGCTATTGTTGGACGACTTCAGTCATGGTAAGTTATGTGTTCCTACCTGTATTAACTGCAGCTTCATGCCAAGTGCATTATCAAGTGACCCTTGGTGCAAGAACACTTACAGGATGCTTACAGGACCACAAACTAACTTTGAAGAACATTTCTTTTACTGTCTTTGTCTTCTTGGGGACATGTAATTTAGACACACAGACTATTTGGAACGATATTATGATGACAGGCTGGGAAAGGTCCCAGGAAAAAGGTGCACATGGGCAGCTTCAGAATTTAGGAGGGGACTATAACAGCAAGGTCCTGGCATGACTCAGTGTGAAAATCACAAGTGCATCAGTACCCACGTGAATCCCACGTACCCACGTGAGTTAGCACAGTTACTCTTTTCTCAGCTTTGGGTGAACATCATTGAGAACAGTTTTGCACTTCATATATCCAAATGTAATTAGGGCACAATAAACAGTTATTTGGTATGAGGAGTGCTGTTTTCCTAAGACTCTGAAGGTTGTTTGACAGCATGTATTCAGAGACAGTAAAAAGCATGGTACATATGGCTCCAGCATGTCTTGAGAGGGTGTAGGAGGCTTAATGGACTGTAATAACTGGCCCACTGGATTATGTAAACTATAGATTATGGAACATTGTTGTACAGCTTTATTGTTTTGATCAATAACTTCTCAGTCATGTCAAAATAAGTCTCTGTCTACAGAACTGTTATGTATGGTGGTGGAAGCCTATTGGTTAATGATATGGGCTGGAACAATTATTGCAGGTTTGATGCCAAATGGGGGGTAACATAAGAACTACAGACTGTCCTCGAGCATGCATGCAACCTTGATTGTCCCAGAAAGGTAATCATTGAAACTACTGCAATGCAAGTTTCTTTCCACAAAAAAACATGTTAAATAGTGTGTAAATATTGAAAATAGAATCATGTAGCTATCATGTAAACTGACCATATAAAGCCATAAAAACACACAAAAGTGGAACTTTACTGTTCAAAACTCACTGCCAATATGTTGAAGTCAGTCTGACAACTCCCCCAGTGCTAAGGTGTTCTGACTAATTTCTAGTGAACTTCTGTGATGTCCTGGTTGGTTGCTAGGTTGTTACTAAGGTGTTCTGAGTGGTTTTAATAGTGTTTTAGGGTGTTCTTCTGAGTGGTTTCTAAAGCATTGTGGTACCCTGTTTTATTACCAGGATGATGCTAAACAGTTTCTAACGGATTCTAATTAGTCATGGAGGGTAAACTTACTGCTCCAGGTGTTGAGGGTACATCCATTGTCAAGTCTGTCTGTATGACATTCTGAGCCCTGGAAATAGCTGGTGGCCCTCCATAAATTCTATGGAATTGTTGTACAATAAGCCACACAATTTAAATTACATGCTAAAGCTAAATATGAGCAATGGTAGTAGTGATGCTTGCCTTAGCAACACCACTAATTTGATAATATAACCCTTATATTTTCTAAAGGAAAAGATGACATTTTTTCTGGTAGCATCTAAAATATGAAGTAGATCTAGGAAAAAACTGTTATTACTGAGAAATGGCATCACTTTTTGTTTGTCGTTGTTTAAGACGGTCTGATGACAGAGACAGGCACATAAACCTAAATGTTTGACGTGTAAGTAAATGACACACCTTAATTGTTACCCAACAGTCTCTGTTCTCCTTCTGCACACTGCAGGTAGATACAAAGTCTGTATTATCACACTGCCTGCTTGTGTTTATTTTCATCTTCATTAAAATTAAGCTTTCTCCAAACACAATGTTTGCACAGGTCACACAGGTCGCACAGGTGTAGTGTGGGTTTATTTGGGCTTCTAGGTGGCACAGAGGTGGCACAAACTATGTAGTAATATAAGGTGGCACAGACTATGTAGGGTGGCACAAAATATAAAGATTGTGACAGACAGCTGCAGTGGGGATAGATCCCACAGACAGACTGAGCAATAATCAGACAAATATATTCTACACAGCAGACTGAGCGTTTTTGCTAATATCTTTTCGCTCAAATAAGCCAAGCTTACATCTAGCAGAATTTCCAGGCTGCTCTTTTCCATTAAAAAATGGTTAAGGCATTATCAGTAAATATTGTCTTAAAATACTTTTAAGTGGTTTATGGGCTTGATATCCAGTTACCATCCATTTTCAATGTGTGGGAAGAGAGCAGCCTGGACATTTTGCTAGATGTTAAAAAAGCATGCATGTTTCTTGTCAATGTCAATGACATTTACATGTAGTCATTTAGCAGACTCTTTTATCCAAAGCGACTTACAAATGAGGGCAAGGAAGCAATTTCAACAACTATAAGAGCAGCAATGAACAAGTGCTATAAACAGGTCCCAGGTATTTCAACACAGTGTAAGAAACCAATTTTTTTTATATAATAAAAGAAGTGGAAGTAGAGGTAGTGGCGGTTTGTTAGTTGATTAGTTAAGGAAGTGAAGACGAAATAATTGAGTTTTTAGTTATTTCTTGAAAACAGCTAGTGACTCAGCCGTTCTGATAGAGTTATGTAGTTCATTCCACCTACCAGGCAGACTGAAAGTAAGAGTCTGGGAAAATGATTTCTTTCCCCTTATTGGGATGGAACCACAAGGTGACGTTCATTAGCTGAACGCAAGTTTCTGGAGGGCACATAAATGCGAAGAAGTGAGAGCATGTAAGGAGGTGCGAATCCAGTAGTCACTTTGATTGCAAACATCAGAGCCTTGAATTTGATGCGAGCAGCTACTGACAGCCAGTGCAACTGGATGAACAGCAGAGTGACGTGTGCTCTTTTAGGCTCGTTAAAGACCACTCAAGCTGCTGCGTTCTGGATCAACTGCAGGGGTTTGATAGTACAAGCAGGAAGCCCTGCGAGGAGAGCATTGCAGTAGTCCAGTCTGAGAACAAGAGCTTGAACAAGGAGTTGTGCTGCATGTTCCGAATGGAAGGGTCTGACCTTCCTGATGTTGTAGAGAGCGAATCTGCAGAAACAAGTGGTTCTAGAGATGTGGTCAGAGATGCTCAGTTGATCGTCAATCATTACTCCAAGGCTTTTGACCATCTTGGATGGAGAAATGGTTGCCCCATCAATCTGGATTGAGAAGTTATGATGCTGAAATCGCAAGCATTACTGTTTTAGCAAGGTTGAGTTGAAGGTGATGGTCCTTCATCCAACACAATATGTCCGTCAGGCAGGCTGAGATGCGAGTCGGTACCATGGGATCATCAGGGTGGAAAGAAAGGTAGAGCTGGGTGTCATCAGCATAGCAATGATAGGAAAAGCCATGTTTCTGAATGACAGATCCTAGATGAAATGACTAGATGGAATGATTAGATGGAAATGCATATTCTGATGTTAGTTCTTTGTATAGTATAGTTCTTTGGGTTAACTACATATGCATATGTATAATAATAGTAATAATACATTTGATCATACTTATGAATCAGAGCCTATTATGAAGAAAGCTATTTGTTTAAAATTAAGGTATGGAACAGTGAGTTATATGATGAATAGAGCTTACACATGGTCGTGCTGTAGTGTGGTTGTTACTCTAAAGCGCAGTCGTAGTGCGGCACAGACTAGCACATGGGGATTCACATGAGCGCTTTGCTGATGCTGCGCTGCATCCGCTCACTCAGCGTTGCGCAGAACAGGCCGTCATGTCCTGATCATTCTGTTCCAGCTCATTTATCTGAACTTATCCACGTGTGTTAGACGGTTTTCTTGCCTTATCAGTCAGGGAGATTTGTGGACATTGCATGGTGTTTCGACAGCTCGTCTGCGGTGATGTTGCAGAATCCGTATGCAGTGGTGCAATCTACAATCCTCTGCTCCTATCCATATGAAGACACTCGGATTTATATAAAACAATCATTAAGATTATTCTGGAAAAAAGCGAGACAGAACACCGTGGGAACATTGAGCGACTGATCAATCCGACTGCAGTAAGTAGCCGAAATCTTGTGAAAACTATTGAAATTACTGAGTCTGGTTCTCGAGTTGACAATGTCATATAAAACAAGATAAATGGATAAATGGACAAAATTGGTTATAAACTTAAAATTATACATACATTAAACTCTTTAAATGCAAGATACATTCCAAAGTAATTGGTATGATAAATCGTGAATGATGGGAACATTGAGATCAGAATCATTCTGCCCCTACCGGCGGATTCAATATCAGCAACTCATTCATGTAAAACACAGGGCGTTATAAGAATATACCGACCTTAGGACTGAACAGAACGACCCCTTCTTTATCTCTGATGAGATGTTTATATCATCAGCAGCAACTAGACTGCCATAAAACAGCTGCTTAAGGATAGAATGTAATTTATGAGGACACTCTGCATCAGATCCTCCAGCATGTGCTGTTCAGTTGACCTGAAATAACTCATATAGTGGCTTTTATGAAGAATTTTGGGTTCCAAAATAAAAATCAAGAATTAACCCATTTAACAAGAAAGACCACGCAGCAGCATGTGCACTCAAGTGGTGTATTTAATTATCGATTAACTTAATTTATTTCATAATTGGGCGTGTACCATCGTAATAGTTTTAATATGTTCGTTCAGAGCGGTGCGTAAACAAATATGGATATATAAGAAGCTCGCACTAATGTGCAATCGCAAATAATCATTGATGCGTGTTTGGCGTGCTGTGTGGGGTTTGAGGGGTCCCCCCGTCCTTGACTGAGGTAGATACCAGCCAAGAGTGAGTTGATTGGGTTGTGGAGGGATGCTGCGAGACTGTTATTTGAGGGAGATGAGGGACGGCTGTATATATATGGTTGGATTACATGACCATGCTCCTCCCGAATTTAGTTAATAAAACTCCATTAACACTTGTACGCTGGCGTTTCATCCTTTATAAGGACATTTGTATTTATTCTGTAATACGAAATGTGGTTTTAATTTCAATTCCTCTCTGTATATAGTTCTTCTTTTCCTTTGGTGTTTATTTTATTATTTTCATTTATCTTTATTATTATTAAGATCATTGTTTTTATTGATGCTGATTCTTGGTGTTAATGTTACAGTTATTTGTGTTATAATTGCAGGTTTTGTTATTTGTTACTAAATAAGTATTATAAAAAGAAAGCGTTTCACGCGGAAACACATCAAAGCGCAAGACGGCCATGCGCAGCAGTGCTTTATACTCTGAGCTCCGAGCGATCTCGCAACACACGCAAGAACTGTGTAGGGCGAGAGTACTCCCCGAGCTCCTATACCTGACCAAAAACGGTTAGGAATAAAGCTTACATGACAGACGCGAGGAGAGTAAGTTCATATTTTGTATGTGTGTTTTATTTACGAGAGTATTTGAGCTGTAAATTTGATTGTTTTATGAGATTAAAGAGGATATTTTAACAGTAAAGGGTGGCGCGAGTATCTGTCGCGGCATAATAAGCTTCTTTGTTCCGATGACGCGCCGTAGAAAAAAAAAGAATTTTACACCTAAAATGTTAAAATATCGTTCATGTCTATACGAAACATTGGCGTGTGATTTAGACAGTTGTATTTAACTTATTATGGTTTGTTAATCATTTCAATAATCTGTTTATTAGGCGAATTGGTGTTGACATAAACCTTGATGTTTTTTGTTTCGTTTCAGCGTCAGTTTAATACTGCTGCTGTTGTATACTTAGGGTTTTCCTATGTTTCATGTGGGATATAGGTTAATCATGTTTCTTTAATATAAATAGTGTTTCAGTGTGAGCCGGCTCGGGTTTAGCTTTAGCATGTAGCCTCACAGTAAAATGGAGGACAGAAACCGACAAATCAAACTGTATAAACTTTACAGCTGTAAACTTGACAAAACTACAGTAAACGGCTACTCCGCTGATTAGTTTACATCGTCTCTCATCTCCACATACATTTGACCCTATCAACTCTTAATACTGAATTATTAACTTTTGTTATTCATTAATAATTTTGTTAAATACATCATGATTGTTAAATGTGTCAGTTAATATTGTCAGTGAATGTTTAGTAAAGTTTATGTGTATGGAGGTCTATAACAAAATCATTTAGTGAATGTATTTATTTAACACCCATATACACTATTAATATCTCTTATATTTGTTTAAATATGACATGTATGTGTTGTTTAAATGTCTATTGGCTCCCTTCTTTAGTTAACAAAATGGTTGGCAGCCAGTAGCCTGTCATTTCCCCTCACGCACTGCTGCAACGTGGCTGAATCGTTCATAACCTTCAGCCATGTGTGTTTAGACACAAGATGAAACACTTGTTAACACATTACATGCCTGTTATGATCAGTTATGATCGGAGCTGTTTTTTGTGTGTACCTGTGTTCTTGTCTTGGTTTAAATTAGTATGTTCAGTCTAGACTGTTAAGTATTTGCATTACTGTTTCTAGTGTGAATACACTACTTTCAGTGTTTGTTCAGTAGAAGAGGTGAATTTTAAGTGCTTATAATGAATGTGATTTTCAGTATGTGTTACAATCAGTTGTTTTCTGCTCTGTTGCAGGGTACTCCAGTGTAAAATGGAGGATAGTTTTGATTGCGACTGCGGTGAGCTGGAGCCGCCTGATCATTGAGAAGGAATCATCTCACTGAGATTGGCAGTCTTTTCAGTTTTCCCTGCATCAGGTGCTCAGAACAGAAAAAAAGGAAAAAAATTAAGTAGATTAATCATTTTTTTGAAAACATAATGTTGCTGCTCAGGGCCAGTCATACACTGAAGATTTCTGCACTGTGACAATGATTTTATAGTTAGTGAGTTAACTTTTTCTGTTACATTCAGAGATTTTTGATTAGCCTCCAAATTCATTCCATCACACCCTGTTAAACATTGAAATAAAGAAAAAGAAAACTCCCACAAACTTTGTTGAAAGCTGCTAGAAGTATTTGTTTTAGTACAGTCGTTGCGATCAATATCTGCTGCATATCAGTTAAATAAAAAATCCTTCCATCTATAATATCTGCACAGAGTTTCACTGCTAGACAAAAAATGGCAGAGAAATTTGAAAGCCTTATGAACATTCATGGCTTCGATTTGGGCCCACGCTACATGGACTTGAGACCCCTGGGCTATGGTGGAAACGGTCTGGTCTTCTCAGCCGTTGACACTGATTGTGACAAGAGGGTTGCTGTTAAAAAGATCATCCTAACCAACCCTCAGAGCGTCAAACATGCATTGCGTGAAATCAAGATCATTCGCAGGCTTGACCACGACAACATTGTGAAGGTGTTTGAAACACTGGGGCCCAGTGGTAGGCGGCTGACGGAGAACGTGAGTGCCCTGGCAGAGGTCAACTCCGTCTACATCGTACAGGAGTACATGGAGACAGACCTCTGTAAAGTACTTGAACAGGGCTTGCTGTCTGAGGATCATGCACGGCTCTTCATGTATCAACTG
Organism: Botia kubotai; assembly: GCA_036877585.1. NCBI lineage: Eukaryota > Metazoa > Chordata > Actinopteri > Cypriniformes > Botiidae > Botia > Botia kubotai. The sequence continues at coordinate 12,676 of JAZGTI010005703.1, forward strand.
CTACGTGGGCTCAAATACATCCACTCGGCAAATGTGCTTCACCGCGACCTGAAGCCTGCCAACCTCTTTGTCAACACTGAGGACTTGGTACTAAAAATTGGGGACTTTGGACTTGCCAGAATCATGGACCCTCACTATTCCCATAAGGTACTTATTTTCCTTCATAGATATTTCTTTCTGTGTTTAAAATCTGTGTTCCTCATCATCAATAGCTATCCGGATGACGTCTTGTTTTTGGCTGAGCTTGTTGCAAAGGGCTCTTTATTCAGTCACTCGTAGGTAACAGCGATGTATCCTTATGATTTTCTTACGAAATGTTGGACTAGTCAATGACTATGGACTAAATATAATCAATAAACAGAACAGAGCTATTAATAAGCCTTTATTGTCTTCAGTGATCTAATGTGTGACAGGAAGCAAACAGTTGTGCTACAAGAAAATCAGAAATAAAAAATGCTAAAAAATAACTGCATTCTAATGTCTGCTTTGCTATTCATGTTTGTGTCTTTAATTCTTTCAATACTTAATTCATGGTTTCAATCATACATTGTGGGGAGTTTGTGCTGGTTGTATTTCTACAGGCTGATGATCTCTCTGTGTATATATATATATATATCTATCTATATATATATCTATATATATATATATATATCTTTATCTCTCTATATATATCTCTATATGTACAAGGTGGGATCGTATGCTTTCAAAGCAAGCCTGCTATTCCTGTCCTCTCCAGGAACCAGCTGCTCATAGTTCAACCTATCTTGAATTATGAGCAACGGTAATATGCTATAACATATGCCACTAACAACGCTTCTCACACCCCTTGGTGTTTTTGCTTTTGTTTTTTAAGAAAGGGCGTTTGTGTATGGTGCCTGTGTAAAAACCCTGTCCTGCAGTCAGCACATTTAGTGGTTGCTCAGAGGTTTGTAGAAAGCGAACTTATTAAAGATTATCAAAGATATAGTTCACCCAACACAGGCTTATCTGCAATATCTGCATAGACAGACCCCTACAGACCCCCATAGACAGAATTTTGTATTTTAAATGTATAAAGAAAAGTCATGGTTGTCAATTTGCGAAGTGCTTATCATAACACGGGTCATTTACATACAAAAGTCTTAAAGGTAAAGTAGCAGAAGAATAAAAATATCCTTCTATAAAGTTTATGAAAAGGTTAGCTAGGGCAGTTGCATGTTTGTAGATGGTCTTTTTCTTTTGAGCTGCTCTGCTCTAAAAAAGGAAATGTGATCCTTTGTGAGGAATGTTGGGAATTCACGTGCAGGGAGGCTCAACCCTCCACTTCCCTTCCCATCATGTCTTTGTCTGCGTTTGGTGAATCACTGCATCTTGGTCTTACTCCAAGAGCAGCGTTTGATGTTTCAGACTTGTTCTGCTTTATCTCCACAAACATTGAGATTTTGAGAGTTTTAGTGAGGCTACTGGAGGATGATTTTCCAGTAGAGCTGTGCGCTTGTGCATGTGTTGTTTGCGGTGTCTAAAGACTCTGTTTTTGACACAGGGGACTTTTAGAGGAATAAATAGGGCCTGGCGTGTTTCACTCCTCTACTGTGTCTCACATTGACCTCATTATTCTACAGAAGATCTGTGAAACCAGTCTGAGCTGACTCCTCACCAGAGTTTAAGTTTGACCCACTTTTGTGCCCTCAGAAGACCTTACAAGTGAACTTTATGTCCTACTTTCTCATACAAAGCAACAGATCAACATGAGTGTTTTCCTATTTTTTGTGAAATAAAGTGGCAAAGATAAAAATTTTGATAATGCTGTCAGGGCAAGTAAGAAGTAAAAACTATGGCCAGCAAAAGTCTTTTTATTATAGCCTTGTTTGACATTTAAACTGGCTGGTTCAGAGCCCCTCTCAATGTCTGTGAGAGTCATCTGTCACCTTACGCCACTAGAGAGGGTGGATTTGTTTACCATTCAAATGAGTTGCTGAAAATGTTATGACTGGTTTGGTTCAACTCGCTCTGGGGAGCATTCATAAACACTTGCTTCACATGTTTTAGTGAAATGTGAGAAGTGTGGAAAGGGTCACCTCATTGAACTTGCAGAGTGTGAAACTCTGCTCGCATCACTTCCTGAATTTTTTTTTTTTTGCCAAAGTCAGTAGAAGCCGCAGACAAAACTGCCTGGAAATAAACCCACCTTGTAAACATGTTCCCACAGCCTTTGTTTGCAGTTGGTTATGAAAGACTCATTTTAACAACACAGACCAATCACTGTGTTAAATGTTGAACTTTATGTCCTTAACTACTTGTTTTTGTATATTTATTTTAAAATCTATTTGTTGGTGTTTGCTAAGGCAAATGTTCATACTCGGGTGATTGTTCAACCTTAAGTATTACACCTTTGTGTGTGACTCACCCTGCACATTTGTTCTACGATGAATAAATGAATGATTATAAATATTGTGCAGCTGTTTGAAGCGTGGTGTGGAATTAGTAGAGTTAACTTAATTTCACTAGACAGACAATTAAAGGGGCATAGGCGTGCATCCAATCTATATAAACAGACTAGAATATCTGTATAATATAATTTAGGGATGTAGGGTGAGCTTATGCCCTGAAACCGTAAGTGACCACCCAGAACAGCCTAGCCACAGACACAGGTGGTTAGGTGAAGATCTTTCTCACAGTTGTACTTGGAATTTAATTTGAATATTTGTAATCCACTTCCAGGTAATCTGCTCTCATTGCATTATGTAAGTCTGCACAATACCTTTCACACAAAAGCTGTAACTCACGATCATTTTGTAATCCTTTGGGTTGGTTTCTTATATGGTTGGAATATCCAACCATATAATCAAGTCAAGTCAACTTTATTTATATAGCGCTTTTTACAAAATGTCATTGTTTCAAAGCAATGACATAATCACTGGACTTTAAACTCTTTGTGTATCTTGGGCCACTGGATAGGTGTGTGTTGCCCTGGTATTCCCTACATAAAGGGCACCAAATGTTCCCACAAGTATAGTAGTAATACCAGTAAGTGTTGACCTTGTGGGGACCCTTTTTTAGGACCGTGGACCCAGAGGTTGTCTTTGTTACCGTTGTGTGTCAAGCATGAGGCATATTATCCTGTTCTTCATTCAGTGGGAATTCTGCTTATCTTTCTTCATCTGTCTATTGCCACCTGTCCTTTAGATTTATACTCCTGTTCAATATCTCTCTCTTTGTTCTGTGCTCTTTGTGTTTAGATTTTGGATTGGATGGTTCTGTATAATTTGACTGACCAGATGTCCCTATCCACACTATAAGAACTTATTCTGGAAATACAGCAGAAAACTGTCTCACTGCCCAGATACTCTACATTCTCAGGGTCCTGTTCAATTTAAATGTAATAAGCCAAAGAGTACTGTTGGCACATATGCCAGCCTGTGGCCTTGTACATACATCAGATGAAAATGACAATTGCTGACACATACTTGCATTGCTTTATGAATTTTGTGACACATTTCAGAACCACACTGAGCTTAAACTTGCATAGGTAGCTAGACACGAGAAAATGGGCCAGACGTTGGTGTTGGTAGCCCTGATTTTCTCAGAAATTATCAGAGACCGCTGTCCCGAGTGTTTTATACATGCTGTGTGGTGCCTGACCTCGTCAATGAATGAGATGAAACACAAGGAACATGAATTATTAATATCAAGCCCTAATGCGATATGAGATATAATGTAATTTAATTTGTATTACTGGTTTGGCAAACAAACTTTTTTCTATTTTGCAGCTGCAGTATTTTAATCTTATTTTAAAACTCTGACATTATATGAAACATTGTTAATTCACAATGACTATGGTTATCTCACACTAGGGTCATCTGTCTGAGGGTCTAGTCACTAAATGGTATCGTTCTCCTCGCCTGCTCCTCTCACCAAATAATTACACCAAAGCCATCGACATGTGGGCTGCTGGGTGCATCTTTGCTGAGATGCTGACTGGAAGAATACTCTTTGCAGGTATTTAAACATTGTGTGCATAAAAGAAGTTCATATATTTATGTAGTGTACCAGTTTGTCTCTCCTATCTGTTCTCACCCACTTTTATTGATCACTTATCTAATCTTGCACACACCATTTAGATAGTGAAAGGTCATTTCTTGTGGTCTTGCTATTATAGTAAACTGGGACAAGGTTTTTTTCCCACAGTAGCAAAACGAGCTTCGTATGTTAACTTAAACCATAGATGGAAACTACAGCAGATTTGTTGGTTACAGAAAGGTTTAACACTCGCCAAGTTATATAGTTTTCCACTAAGACAAGTTGTTACAAAACATGCAAGTCACAACAGTGTATTTTTTAGGAAACTGTATGTCATTAATTTGAATCAAGCACCTCACATACACCAGTACCAGGGCCAATATATCCTTGCACTGTAAATCATGTTTTGTGCTACAGATTTTAAAAGTATAAATGCCATAATAGTCGCGGAGGCAGGGAGGCAGAGAGGCAGAGAGGCAGAACCATAGTGGATCTAAAGGCAAAATGTTAAACAGTTGCAATACCACCACATACCATGTTATAGTGCCAACATGGCACAGAATTATTTACTATATTATCATATGTGTAGTATTAATATGATATCGGTAATCACAGTTATTAGTCATGGCTGTTGTCAATACCAGTATATTGTAACACCCCTGCTGTACATTATTCTAGTTTGTTCAGGTCATCAGTTACAAATTTCTTTGTGGGAGTGCAATATCTTTAAAAATAATTTTTTATCTAGCAGTCACAAACAACTAGGGTGTCATTTAAATTTACTGGTCCAAAGGTTTGGAAAACCTATGTGTTAATATTAGTCGGCTTCCCCTCATGTAGATCACACATGCACACCAAAAAAAAAAAACTTCTCAATATACTGCTGTTTGAGTTGCCAGGAATTGGCATGGCTCTTGTCATGACAGTTTCTCTGAATGAAACATGCATGTGTGTTTGCAGGAGCTCATGAGCTGGAACAGATGCAGTTAATTCTGGAATCCATTCCGGTTGTCCATGAAGAAGACCGATTGGAGCTGCAAAGTGTCATACCTGTCTTTATCAAGAGTGACATGTCAGATCCACACACACCGCTTGCCAAGTTACTGCCTGGTGTCAGCCCTGAGGGTTAGTTTTCAATCATATTCACAAAATTTGTAAAATTCGTTGAATCTTGCCTATTTCTCATGACCTAATTTTTTAGTAATACACAGTTATTTTGGCAGCAAGAGTAGCAAAACTTGAAAAGGAGCAAAAGGAAGGCATTTTCTAAATGACATCTCTTTGTGTTCATTTTTATGTTACTGCAGCCTTGGATTTCATGGAGAAGATCTTGACCTTTAACCCCATTGACCGGCTCACTGCAGAAGAGGCCCTGGCTCATCCGTACATGAGCGATTACTCCTATCCTCTAGATGAACCCGTGTCCTCACATCCCTTTCACATTGAAGACGAAGTGGATGACATTTTGCTTATGGACGAAAGTCACAGTCATACCTACAACTGGGACAGGTTAGTTCATACCTGTCTGCAAGATGTATGGTGCTGAGTCTTTGTAATTAAAGAGTGTAATGTCCTAATGTGTAGGGTTTACGTAGCATAAATTTTTTTATGTCAGGAGAATGTCATACTATATACCTCTTTTCTGTTTGTAAAGATGACACATTTAAAGTTTCAATCAGTAACTTTATTTGGTTAAAAATGAGCAAACAGAAAGAAGATCTGGTGACAAAATCGTGTGTGGGTGCTGCGGATGGTGGAGTGCTTGTAGCTTGTTCTTAAAGCAGTTGTTTAGAATTTAAACTTATTTATGTTTAGAAAACAAAATTGCAAATTGTATGCAGAGTTATCTTTGAAACAGAGGTGGCAATAGAGAGGCAAAGGTTACAGATTGCAGCTTTAAAGAGATATAGAGGAAGATGTGTATGGGTTCTCTTGACTCACAGGATGTTTTCTGATGTTGACTCTTCTCTTGCTTCAGGTATCAGGACAGTCAGTTTTCTGATCAAGACTGGCACCTGCACAGCATCCACGAGCTGGAGGACGTACAGCGTGATCCACGAGCCATGTCTGACGTCACGGACGAGGAGGAGGTCCAGATTGACCCACGCAAATACATGGACGGAGAGTGTGAGAAGTTTTTAGAGGATCCATCGTTCGACCTTCCACCAGAGCGCTCGTGGCAACAGGAAGATCACCACGAGAACAAGTATTGCGACCAAGAATGCAGCTACACCTGCAACTACAAAGCTGTGTCCCCATCCTATCTGGATAATCTTATCTGGAAGGACAGTGAGGTGAACCACTACTACGAGCCAAAGCTCATCATCGACCTCTCCAACTGGAAGGAACAACAGAGCAAAGAGAAGATTGACAAGAAGGGTAAGAGCAAGTGTGAGAAGAATGGTCTGGTCAAGGCCCAGATTGCTCTTCAGGAGGCATCTCAGAACCACTCTGTGCCTGAAAAGGACCACAAGCAGGAGAAACACCAGAACCACAACCAAGGCTTTGATTTTGACTCTTTCATCGCCAGCACCATCAAACTCAGCCTACAGCCGGAGCCTGGTGACGTGAACCTCCTAAACGAGTTGAACACCTCAGTTTCTCAGATGGATGCTTGTGTCCCAAGCAGCTCCATGTCCAAATCCATTAGTCAGGAGAAAGAGGAGAAGTGTCTGGTGAACCTGGCCCAGCTTGCTGTTTGGTCACCTTGTCCCTGGAATAGTTTCATGGGCAGCGGTGGCGAAGATAGCAGCCTGATTGGCGAAGCCTGCTGGGACGTCCGCAAAGATGAGCAGCTTCAAAAGGAGAACAGCGGCTGCCAGAGCAGTTACCTGGACCGGCTTTTCAGCAAACGTGAGGAGGTGGAGCCTGAGATTCAGTCCAATCTTATTGAAATGTCTGCCCCAGAGGACAACTTCATATCCTGTGGCAATGAGATCATCCTTAACATGCAGCTAGAGTCTCTGGCAATTCCGAGGTTTGAGGGAGCGGGCGACATTCCTCTGAAATCCATCCAGGCTACGTTGACACCCTCTGCTGTTAAGCACTCTCCTCAAATTGCCCACAAAACCTACAGCAGCATTCTCAAGCATTTAAATTAAAACTCACCAGTTAAAGCAGAGTCCAGCTTATTTTTTATAGTTATGTATTTCTGTACTTGAATCATTACATATCTTTTTACATATGGTTATTTTAAGGAAACACTTTTTTATTTTTTTTAAACTGTGGATTAAATGTAGTTCAGTTTGTAAAATCATTCAAAGTGCTGGACTGTGTTCCCACATAGCGATGTTTTGGCCCTCTAATTTTCGTTTCACACATTGAATAATTTTGAAATAAACTAATGGCATGACATTTGCACACAGTGTACTGTAGTTTCAGAAACACGATAGGCAAAGACAGAGGAATGACTGTTAAACAGAAATTGATGATTTACTTAGTGTAGGCAAAGGAGGAGAAAATGAGAGTTGGGTTATGCACTAACTGTGAGGGAGACGTTGCCACTGACATCATAATGTGACCTTCTGACTGACGGCCAATAGGAGACACATAAGCAGTGCATCTTCGCCTTTTTCTTCCTGTTGTTTTATAATTAAGGGTGTTTAATAATTTAATTTTCATTTTCCCACCTTGTTTCCATTAAAAGTGAAGCTTTTTGCTATTTTGTTCATAGTGTAAACTTTCTTAAACACGATGCATGGAAAGTGTTAACTGTATGTTTGCAATGTGTAAACTGTAGGTTTGTAAAGACGTTATCTACCTCAAGGTAACAGCAGAAGGTTCTGTCTCCCAACTGTAGTGCTTTAAAGAAACTTGCCCTTAACGATGTAGTGCACACGACTTCTACTTTTCTTTTTTCCTATTCCATAGTGAAGTGTTAAGACCATTATTTATTTTTAGCAGATGTAAGATATTTATTTTAAGAACATTGTAATTTTTTAATGCAAGTCATTGGACTTCCATTCTGCCTCTGTCTTGGCGCTCTTCTTTCGTTTAGTTGTGGATGGCCGTTTGTACAGAAATTCATAATGCTCCAGCAAGTTCCAGCATTTGTTTTCGAAATAATTCATTAGGAATTTTTTTACTTGTAGGTGCTTTTGTACAAGTGGAATACTGCTTTATGGCATTTTATGCGCCTAAAAGTCTTAATTTTCATTTTTATATATAAAAAACATTGTTAGAATTGTGTGCATGGAAAACCAATGGAAGGTACATTAAAATGAAGTTAATGGTAAAGAATATTGTAAGTCATTAATTTTATTTTAATTGTATGTTTTATTAAAAAAATAAAATTTCCAAGCAAGCATGGTTGACTTGGGTTCGGATATATCATGTAGAACACAGATTTTTTTTTTTAATTTTGCGTAAGTGCTGGTTTACGTTATTATTTGTTCCACTGTACCGTAACATCAATTAAATGGCCAGCAAATATATCTCATCTTGATTTTTTTTTCAGAGGCTAGGGAAAAATCCACATTGGCTAAAGAAGAGGGATTTCCCTCTGTTAGTGAACACAGTCAGAGAGCCAGTCACAACATAATACAAAATATGCTGCATTTTGTAATTTAAGTCATCCAGAACAAACTGGATGCTTCTGATCTTTGTCAAAAAGTCCCAGTTTGGCAATATGCATATGGAAGATGCATAAATTGTATTGCATAAATCTTATCAAGATATGGAGGAAAAACAGCTTCTAGATCCCAACTCTTGTATGCATGAGAACTGTAGAAACTAAATAAAACATTTCATGACTGGATGCCTTAAACTGCTTTGATAATAGTACTAAGGGCACAAACGCTAATGTGGAAGTTCATACTGGACTCAATGTTCTTCATTTTACTATGACCACTGCATACCTTTACCAGGTAAGATTCCTGATTCCTGTGTGTCCTCAAAAGTACTTTGTTACAACATATTTGATATTGAATGTTTTGAATCCAATATTACAGAGTGATGATGCATACTGGGCAGTATACACTGAATTCGGACTGTTATTTAAAAGGTGAAGCAGAGCTGCTGTTGCAAGAAATTGTAAGCAATATTCTAGATTATTATTATAGTGATGTCAGGGTATCATCTCAAAAGATTTCATACATGTTAAAATATTTAGACAATGTCCAAAACAATGTTATGGTTCTAACAGACAGTCTGTATGAACACAGAACACAGAGCCTGAATCAGTTCACATTTGTTATTCACTTCTGAAGTCAACTTTTAAGATGATCACAGGATTATAAGCCTGATGTTTCCTGGACAGGTGTACTGTTACTTTTCTGCAATTATTATCTGGTGGGTGACAAAACGGGCAAATAATATCACAGAGACCTGGGAGTGGGCACTTTTAATGGTGGTGACGGTAAACATCTAGAACTCACTAGCACCCACAAAACATTACCCTGTTATCAAGAAGGTGACTTGCATAGGCCATCGTTTCGTCAGAGAACATACAAATGTAATTTGTAAATCGTACATTTATTATATGCTTAAAGGCCTACATTAGTCATGTGCTGTGGGCACGGCAACCCATCTCTTCATAAACTGAAAATTCAAAGCAAACATTCTCTGAAGAATTCACTTTCAATACAGCTGATTAATGTGTGTCTAGGCTGTGTGGACATGGTAACCACAAGCTCTATTAGCCTAAAGATCACAGCTGAGCTGCTCAACAGTCTGATGGGAATTTAGTGTTTCGATCAGTTCACACACTGGTATTCTTCAGCAACTCTACAAATGCAATCACTCAAATCCAGTTGATTAAATATTATACATGCATATTTATTTAATAGTGCTTGATAAGCTTATTGTCACATGCTTAACTTGTATGGCTGTGAAAACATTTCCTGATAGCTTAAGAAAACCAGGCCAGTCTGACAGAAGGCAGCATGGTACAATGAATAATATTTATATACACAATAAAAAAGGTAGGGTGCTCTGAGTGGTTGCGCGGGCGTTGCTATGCTGTTTGTAAGATGTTCTGAGTGGATTTTACAGCTGCAGTTGCTAGACTTTTTATGTGATTTTTACCAACTTTATTAAACAACCAGATTTTAGCCTGATGTACAACAAAGCAACAGCACACCTCTTCTCAAAAATATGGCACACATAAAACAGCCCTTCCTAAGGTTACTTAAGGTTAATAATGCTTTAAGGAACAAGCTAAATTTCACACACCCATTCCTTGGTATCTCACCATTAGTGTTTCTGCTGCTATGCGACACGCATCAACAACAACAGGGTATAAATAGTAATGTGTCTCTGGCTTCTATTGCCTATGACTGCATATAGTATCTATTACAGTCAGCCAACAGATCTGTGCTCCTCTGCCGTAAACTCTGGTGAACCTCGCTGATATCAGAGCAGATGACAGCACAATCTGCTTTTCATTCTGTGCGTTTGACTAATCCAAAACAGGTTTGTGTCATTCACACCCGGGCAGAGTGACCCTTACTGACAACCACAGTCAAACTGTCAGGTGGCGTGTCAGGATAAAAATAAAAGCAGTCAAGCCGAGGGAACAAAAGGATAAGATACTTTTGTAGGTGGTCAGCTGACAGCAGCTTACCGAAACACTTGTTTTACTCAAGGTCAAAATGTTCATTTTCACATCCAGTGTGCCATTTACCATGGTGTGTGAGGGAGGAAGCCATTATACTCCCCAAAATATTCACAGAAACCTGGAAATGCAGGCACATTAACTGCTGGTCCAAAAGTAGCATTTGGGTGTAATTATGGTTTATTGGTGTCATATGAAGAAAATAAGCAGTGTTTAGATGAGTATCAACTTGCATTATTAAGTATCCTGACTTTAAAACACTATCACAAAATGCACTTTTAATAAACAAGTTTGGAGAGAATATGAACACTCTGGATCACTGTGTATTAAGGCAAATGATTCATTCTGATTAATCCTGCTTTAAAAGAAAGTGTTCCTGATTTATATTTTCTCAATTAATGAATATTTTTAGTTCAGGTAAATCAAGGGTTTGGCTTCAAATTACATCTTAGCTTAGCTTTGATCTTGGCTTATGTAATCTGATTTCTCACTTCATCGGGGAAACAGGGCTAGTTGTCACATGGGGAAGTTGTCATAAAGACTACATGTGAGTAAACTAGTAAAATGGTTTAAAGCCAGATTTCCAGTTACACAAACATTATTTCTGTAGAAGTGGTTTGTATGGTGGTTTCAGACAGAATGAATGTAAGATGAACTTGAAATACTACACTAATAATGATCCATACAGTTTAAATATTACCTTACTAATAAGTTCTTAGTCTTCAATATATACTTTGTGTTTTCATGTTTGTTTTCATAAACAGTTGTGAGGGCCTAACGGGTTTTCTGTTTCATGGTTCCCTTTCCACATGAAAATAAATGGTTAAATAAATGGTTACCTGCATATTGGTTATGCCACACTGATGTTAATTTGGTAAACTAACGTTTTTCAAATATTAAATAATATTGTCAAACAAAATAGCTTTACTGCTTATTTTATAATAGGGTTAATTAGATATTATACAACTTTAAAACTATGTTTTTCAAGAATTTCAGGCCTTTAATTATACTTTTATATCAATTTTATATTATTAAATTGTTTTTTTAGTTAGGCTTACTAACAAGACATTTTCTGTTTAAACATCACAAATCTAATCTAATAATAAATAAAATCATGTAATTTATTTTTAATATTGAAAATCTCAATCATGAAAAACATATTTTAGGTAATTTTAATACATTTGATTTATATAAAAAAACAATAACTAATAATAACTGGAAATGTCCAATAGAAAATATAGAAAATAGAAAGTACAGTGCCTTGCAAAAGTATTCATACCCCTTGAACTTTTCCACATTTTGTCACATTACAACCACAAACTTAAATGTTTTTTATTGAGATTTTATGTAATAGACCAACACAAAGTAGCACATAATTATGAAGTGGAACGAAAATGATACATGGTTTTCAAAATTGTAAGCAAATAAAAATCTGAAAAGTGTAGTGTGCATTTGTATGTCTCTACCAGCTTTGCACATCTAGAGCCTGAAATTTTTGCCCATTCTTTGCAAAATAGCTCAAGCTCAGCCAGATTGGATGGGGAGCGTCTGTAAACAGCAATTTTGAAGTCTTGCCACAGATGCTCAATGGGATTTAGGTCTGGACTTTGACTGGGCCATTCTAACACATGAATACTCTTTGATCCAAACCATTCCATTGT
>JAZGTI010005704.1:0-24888 GCA_036877585.1 Botia kubotai
CAATACCCAACCCCCTCGCACTCCATCTCCTTCTACAACACATTCACGGTTCCTTTCAATCTGGAGCGATTGATTAATCTCTTCGATTAAAGCCCCCCATGGAGCTCCATTATCTGTAGTGGGTACGATTTCAGCACTTTGCCAGAATTCCGTAGATTGCACCAATTAAACAACACACCCTCGAGATTTATCGCTTACTCTCTTGGGTACGCCACAGCAGCTACAATGTAATTCATTCTAAGTGAATGTGTAATATAAGGAGCAGGTTAGCAGGGCTACCCCCTCCTGGTACAGCAGGCCAGACTACAGAGTCTGATTGAGTCAGCCACATTGAGAAAGACAGACTCCCTCTGACTCCAGCACAGTAGCTAACCCATATATAGAACACACTTAAAGGTCCACTTTACCACTTGAAAGCTTTTGTTTCTCAAAGCCCAGTGCTGACTAAGGAACAACCGGTTCCTGATGGTTTAAGGGTATATTAAATGTGATTCAATTAGAGTACGGTTAGCATGGAAAACGTTTTCTCTTAAATGTTGGTTTTTTGTTTTTATCTAATTTGACTGCATAACTACAGTGCGTTTTTTAAGCCATTCACATTTCAAAAGCTTTGCTTCCTTGAAATATAACAACTCGTGGCATCAATATTAAATTTGTGCTTTTTTTAAATTGGAAGACCAATGCCAAGAGTGCATAACTCAAGGGAGATTAAAGGATAGCTAGAGAGAGAGACAAGGAGAATGAGAGAGAAGGTAAACATGAACATCTCTGTGTTTCTGTGGAAACAGAGCCACCTAGTGGCTTGTTGTGTATGTACAGCCTAAATTATGGGAAAAAGGAAAGTTAGCTATTAAAAGCTGCGATCTGTAACTTTTTTTGGTATCCTTTTCTTACCCTGATTCACAACAGTAAGCTCAAAATAATTATTTTCAATTTGAGCTGTCAGGTCCGTTTTCCCGGGAAGTAGAGTTGCCTGCAAAGTATATAAACAACACACACAACCCCATTTAATACAACCCCATTTAATACAATACTGTATCGTATACATAGGTACCATCAGTAGGTAAGCATGGCTCTGTTACGCCCCTGCTGGCAGAAGCTGTAACTACACCATCTGGCTGCAAAAAGCCAGTGACTGCCCACTATCTCTGTATTTTGACGAAATATTTTTGGCCAATCAACATTTAAAATGCAAAGATTTTATTATATTATGATAAAATTATGAAACACTTTGTCAACACATTACGTAGTGCCGTACGTCTGCAGATACTGACCAGTTTATAAATGAACGAACATATACTCACCTGTGTTCCCTTCACCTGTTCCCTATATAACAGGTTTTCCTTTGTTTTAGGATCCAATGAAATTCTTTGATATTTTGGCTAAATTGTAAAAGTCTTTATTTGATGGTTTCCGATTCGCGTGCATGCTTGATAAAGCACTAAATTAATACTGAAAGTCAGTTTGATTTATTGAGTCGATTTATGCCGTCCTTCGGCTGAGGCCTAACGTTGCGTCATTTGATTGTCAATTCTGATTGGTCAGTTCACTAACGTGAGGCGTTTTGGGGTTCGATTACAACTTTAGTGGCTAAATATTTACAGTTATGTGCATCGATTCGTAGTTATGCTCATTAATATGCAAAATGTTTTAAAAGTTAATGTCCCATGATTTTAATTTATCATCTTAAACTGTTACCTTTGTTTTCAGGTAAAACAGGTCCCCACTGAACAAACGAACCTTATTTTCATCCGAACTGTACATTAGTGCAATTCATAGCGTTACAGTTCACATATGTTTACGAAAACGCAAAACAAATTCCCAAAACACACTTATGCAAACGTCAGGCCAAATCTGAGGAGAAATCCCCGCTCAGTTGTCTAGACTATATTTGATGTTGTAGATATTGTTCATAGCCGAAGTCAGTACTTTCAGTGTAGCTCCCTAGTGCCTCTCCCCTTCTGTCAAAAATGACGGAAGCGTTACATACTTCCTTCAATTCTTTCCTCCTGGGACCAACACAAACCGCTCAGTCACAGTATAACAATACTGCCTGAAAAATACAGTACATGAGAAGACTTATGAAAGAACAGGGGTAAGTTTTCCCCCTCGTTCATTCTTTCTCCCCTTCTTCTTCCTGTCTCACAGTTCTTCAGATCTTGTTTTCGTATTGTTTTCGTGGTTTTTATCTTGTGATTCTTTGGGGCAATGCCATCCCGCCCGATGGATATTGTATAATGTCGATCATTGTTTACATTAATTATGCTGTTTTGAAAGAAGTGTTAGAAGCAAAATACAATTTTTAAAATAGTTTTTTATCACCTCTGGGAAAACCAGGATACATTTTTAGGCAGTTTTTTTATTCCTAAACAGGTTTAAAAATCTTGAATTATATTTAGGCCTCTTTTCACCTTTCGATAACTTTACGATAAACTTTTGTTTAGTGGTCAATTTTAAATGCTTATCTGTGGTGTTTAAAAGCTTAAACCTTTACAAGCTTAACCTGATGACAACGTTAAGATTTGCAATCGTGCATGTAATTTGAGTGCCACAGCACTAGATGGCAGAGTAGTTCATAACAACTTTGTCCCCTGCGTATCGGTGTGAACAGAATAATCATTCCAGCTAAGAGAAAGCAAGTTTTGTAAATACTATTTTACAAAAACCCACAGAAAACATCAGTGTTTAATTTGCAATATACACATAAACCGTTATAAAAATCATTCGATTGATTTATTATTTTCCCTTCTCTATATAAATATTCTAAAGGAAAGCCAAAGTTATGTAATTTGTTATAATGATAAAATTGGGTTTAATTTAGCTAACCATAAATTAAAATAAAGCAGTGCTTTTATATAAAACTTCCAAGATATTTTGGTATAGCAGAATATATTTGCTTTATTATTTATTATTGTTTATTATTTATTATTATTTATTTAGAGGCTTTATTAAAACACAATAGTCTGACATCATTGAAATATGCCACATAAAAGGGAAGGGAAGGATTTTAAATAATCTGATATTAATTTAATTTAGATAATTAACCACATCTACCAGATTCTCTTCTGTTTTTTATCATCTAAAACAATGGGTCCTGTTGCGACGGGTTTTGTTATTGTTACAAGCCAAACTCTCCGAATCTGGTGCTATTTATACTTGCGTTTTAACAGTGTACTTAATAGAACTGCTCACCTTCCAGAGAACAACTTGCCACTTGGCAAAAGCAGTGTGTGTACGTATTGACATACAGATACTTGTTGACTAATTTTAAGCATGACAGAGCAAGTGAGTCTATTGTGCCTGCCGCTCTTGTTTCACCAGCAGCTATCTGAAACATTTTGAGCACACAGGCTTACTCTCAGAGTTAGCACGTCTCTCTAGCTAATGGTGCTCCTCACAGACAGGCTTAACCAATAGAACGTCTGCAGAAACCTTTAAACTGCCACTGACAGACCCAGCCGCCTGCTGTGAATGAAATCATTGAGGTAGTCCAAAGGAAACGGACATCTGAAGGTAGGCACGATTTAAACATAGATTTAACTGATATTCTCTGTCACAAGTGAAGAGTTCGATTAGATTCAAAGATGAGTTTAATTTGATGAATAATTCTTTATCTGATCTGTTGTCTGTTTAAGTGCTTCTTTAAATCTGTTAGGAAAGGGATTGACTTTAGTATTATGGTGGGTTTTGTGTGTGGCTGTGTGTGCTTGTGACAACATAAGAACATAGAAAGAACTAGAATAAACAACAACAAAAATTAAACTTCTAGCCTCAAGACACCAAGACAATATCCGTCACTTCATCTCATCTTGTTTGCTGATCAAACTATGTTGAGTCTTCGAAAACACAGCTACGGACGCTTGACTGTTACAACAGCCCCTTCGAGCAATCCAAGTCTTTTTAGCCTTTTCCTTGTGTGTTAATGCAGTTACCATCAACATGAACCAAAACAACAAACAGTCTGGTTTATCCTGAAAAACAGACAATTCTCTGCTGTTGTGATTGCATTTACATTTTTACATTTAGTCATTTAGCTGACACTTTTATCCGAAGCGACTTACAAATGAGGACAAGGAAGCAACTTCAACTACAATAAGAGGCAACAGTGAATAAGTGCTATAGACAGGTCTCAGGTATTTTAACACAGTATAAGAAAGGTGTTTTTTTTTTTTTGCATTTTTGCATATTTAAATATAGAGTTCACCACTCACTCTCCAGGTGTAGCAGCAGGGTATGTGAATTCCTGCCCCGACCTCCTGACTTGTATTTGGTAAAGGCCCACTGGCTGACCTTTACCGATTGGAACAGGAGCCCACAGTCTCTCTGGTGCCATTGTTTACAGCTACTATACCAGATCCCAAACCAGCAGACAGCAAAGCTGCATCCCATTAGCACTTAGTACACAGGGGGAATTTCACGGCTCCGTCGTGCTTTATAATTGGCTGTGAATGACTTTAAAGTCAACAGATGCACCATGGGTGTAGATTTGGCTGTAGACGGTATGTCCCCACCAAAGATCGAAAGCACCAAAGAGACTTAAGCAAAAGTTTCAGTTTGCTCTTAATTTAATGTCATTGTTGTCTAGCAAAAGAGAGCAGAGTTTTTTCTAAGGGTGTTACAAGAACCTGGATTTTACGAACATTTATTTCATTATACATAAGGCAGTGGATAAATACGAACATAAATACTGTTTGTGGGTTTAATTCCCAGGGAACACAGGTACTAATAAAAAACAAAACTGTATTCCTTGAATGCACTGTAAGTCACTTTGAAACAAGGTCTGCCAAATGCATAAGCGTAAATGTGTAAACTATAACAACTGATTAGATATAACAGGCAACTTTACAAAACTTTGTAGATAAAAACAAGGTACATCTGTAGGCCATAGTTTGAATTAAAATGTCCTTCTGCAGGGCAAAGTATTTAAAACAACCCAGTTTACTGTATCTTTGGAAGGTTCCGACCCACAATTCAGTGACCCAACTGGCCTCATCACACTAAAAGTCACATAGTGTTTGGCAGAGCAAACTTACACTGGTAGAGCGCGAGCATATTTAAATGAGCGGAGCCTTTTATCATACTGCTCCCCTTGCTGGGTGGGCACAGACAGCTTTGAAGTGCCAGCTGATGCCAGGCATGGCACCTCATTCCCACAATTCCTAGGACATTTTGGCCTTTTATGTGGTTTAAATGAGTGTACAGAATCTCAAAAACAAATTAATGAGCTGAAAAGGCAACATTTGGTCTAGCAGAAATCATCTGAACAAGGTTAAACCAGTACAAAAACCCTCTTGTTACCTCAACATGAGGCTTTAGATGACACAAACATTTGGTCTAGCAGAAATTATTTGAACAAGGTTAAACCAGTACAAAAACCCTCTTGTTACCTCAACATGAGGCTTTAGATGACACAAACCTCAGTTGACATTGTTTTGGTAAAGGTGACCCTAAAGCTTGACTTTTAAAGTAATTGTCTGTTTAAGAAGAAACCTGTTGATTACCAGAGCACTAAAATTATTTTGACCTTGGGGTAAGTGTGTACTCTGTCAAATATTTCCACCTGACCTGCCCAGGATTTGTCGCCAAAGGTCTGCTAGTGTTGACACACTACTGTTTGGAGATATATTGGGAAACGCATGTATATAGCTAGATGGTTGTGAAGGTTCTGACAGCACCAAAAAGCTCTTTGTGACACCAGACGTTATTCTGAGAAAAATTCTTCAGGCTGTTTTGGGGAAGCAAGTGCACAAGCTCATTTACTCGTCTTGGGTTACATGATCTGCGGGGGTCGAGTGACTCTGGCCCCCAGAGGGACTCTACAACCTACAGAAAGCGTAGGGGCGTCACTCATAAAGTACGCACCGAACTGTCTGGCACTTCTCACCTTTGTGCAACCATGAGGAGCATTTTTCAATAATGCGCAGATGGCTGCAGGGTCACCCTTGCCGGATAACAGTGAAAGGACTACATGACTTAGATGAGCGTTAGCAGGCTGGAAATGGTTTTAAATGAAGAGTAACTGTAAAAACAAACAGGATCGTTAAATAACATGATGTGATCTGGTTGGTTGCTGTATTTCACAATGGTTTGGCGGCGGGATGATGTTGTGTGTGTTTTGAATGTTTTGTTTATACTGTATATTTAAGCTGTCTGGCTGTGGCAATGATTCAGGGGGTCATTGGCCTCTTGTATGTTTAACTTGTCAGCTGTAAGCTCATGGCTATGTTTACAGACAGTTTTTACACTTTGGCATCTCTCTTATGTCTGTTATGCAGACCTGTTTAGTCATTTATTAAAAGAGGGTCTAATGGTAATTTCATCAAGTGTATTGTGTTGGTGTCGGTCTGTTAAACATCATACAAGTCCGGAACAACATAACAATGAGGAAATGATGACAGAAATGTTTTTTTTTGTTGCCTTGAATGTTCTCCATTATTTGATACCTGATCCAATGCACTAACTGTCACTATAACGGCTTTTACACTGTAAAAACTCTCTAAGATCCAAATAGGACCAAAGGACAAACAGGGCATCCATTACAGTAGAGGAAAGTCAAACCCCATTTAGTACAGTGCACTACATGCACTGTAGTGCAATAACAATTACAATGAAGAACTTTAGACTTTGAAAAGCTGGTTGCAATTAAACGGGATTATTTTATTTTAGACTTCCGCTTCAAAAAGCGACTAATAGAGGAAATGTTTATATACACTGTAGGCGAACTTTCACTGCATTCATCAACATGTGTGTAAGAAAATCAAACTGTAAAAAGTAAAAAAAAGTTAATAAACATTTTTTAACTAGTGTCTTTGTCTTGTTTTCCAGTTAAAATAACTAAAAAACAAAAATTACATTTGTTTATTTGAGGAACAAAAGTGCATTACACCACAAAACTTGATGTATAGATCTTGAATTGAGTTTATTTTTCTTCTATCTATTATTCTTCTATCTTTTCAAAGAAAAACAAGACAAAGATACAGATCAAGTAATTGATTGCAAAACACTAGTAACAACTAAAAAGTCTGGCAAGCAATTTCTGCGTCTCTTAGCAGCTTGACTCGCTTCCTCTGCGTGTCTTGTGTTCTGGACTCTGCTTTGTGATTTATCCCTGTTGTTTAGGTGTCATTACCCTGTGACTGCGCCTGTCTGAATGAGTCTGAGTGACTGTGATTAACAGTCTGCTGACTGGATCTCTGACCAGAGGCAGAGCTGGAAGAAAACAGCAAGTTTTACATTCGCCAATTGATGGCGGCTGTCGAGAGCGCCCTGCCTTCTCGCTCGAAGCGGTATTGACAAATGGACGGGCTGCACTCTCCTCCAGAGTGGCGTGTCAATCTCTCATGGCCAGTTCATCTGGTTTGTTAAATAATCTGCCGGCACACATCTGTCTCGTGTTATGGCTGATGTTGAAAGCGGTGGTTGTCGTACCTGCCAGGGAAGACTCTGTGATTTGAGGTTTTTCAACATGTAGCACCACAGACAAAGACCTTGAGATAAAGCCAAAGACCACGTTATTGTCTTGATGTGGTCAAAGGAAACACTAGTCCTACTGTTTTGGACACTCTCTCAATGCTAAGCAAATATTTGCTGACCTGAGCTGAACCCCAGCTGCCCGAGCTGCTGTCTTTGGTGGCGGGTAGAGTTTGGCATAATACTCCTTTGATAATGTTGCTGATGAACTAAAATACTTGGACCCTAAATGGGAACAACATGTGATGGACCTCTGTTTGATCTTGATGCTCCTATGTGTGGACTAGTGATTCAACATCCAGACCATTAAGAGTAAGAAAGATGATGAAAAAGATGAGAATATATTTAAGAGCTTAGAAACAGATTGATGATATTTATTGACCTGACAGCATAATGGCTCAAATGTTAGAGCTGCGCTTCTTCACCAAGAAGTAGCAAAGCCTTTCTAAGAATTATAAAAATATACAATCTGTGGAGATATTGGATTTACTAATCAAATTACTTCTTGGTCATTTTAACTGAAAGAAGAAACCTGGCTGTGCTACGTTTGTCCTGGACTTATTTTAGTTCAGAATGTTTGATTTTGGTCCTCAGCAGGTGTGTAATTTAATGGATTCGGTTCCTTTCCAGAGGAGAAATTTTAGCTGGGTGATTTGTAGAGGTTTTCCTTAGAAAGTGGCACAATAATTACATTTATCACTGTGTTCATCTGAATTCTGCTCTTCTTGAATCAGGCTCCAAAAATAGCATCCAGCTGGTGTCAGACTTGAAATACCACGTTCCACAAGTGAGTAAGGCAGTTACTTGGATGTGTTTACTGGGGTAATAAATGTAATCATCCAGACACCATCTTTTCAACACGCAACTCTACAAATGACCTGTTTGCCCCGCCACACTATAACAAAACACTGACACACTATAACAAAACACTATACTGACACACTATAACAAAACACTATACCGACATGCTATAACAAAACACTATACTGACACGCTATAACAAAACACTATACTGATACGCTATAACAAAACACTATACTGACACGCTATAACAAAACACTATACTGACGCTATAACAAAACACTATACTGACACACTATACTGACACACTATAACAAAACACTATACTGACACACTATACTAAAACACTATACTGACACACTATAACAAAACACTATACTGACACACTATACTGACACACTATAACAAAACACTTTACTGACACACTATAACAAAACACTTTACTGACACACTATAACAAAACACTATATTTACACGCTATAACAAAACACTATGCTGACACGCTATAACAAAACACTATACAGACACGCTAAACCAAAACACTATACTGACACGCTATAACAAAACACTATACCGACACACTATAACAAAACACTATACTGACACACTATAACATAAGCATCAAGTGAAGTATAAATTTCTGCTTTGTTGTTTCAACCTCAGTTAAATTTATACACTTCAGTCAATCAATATTTACAACCTACAGATAAGTTCTTTCATGTCATGTGTACCCAACGGCATAGAATTCTGCCCCCCTTCCTCTTTCCACACATATGTTACAGCTAATCGTGGCGCTGATGGTTGTAAATTTGACATTGTAAAATGTGAGGCATGTTTTGCTGTGGTGATGTCACACTCCAGCTGCTGTGGGCTGTGACAGAGACACTGATCTTCCCAAAGTCTTCAGGATACACACAAGTTCTCTCAGACCGTCTGCTTCAAGAGAGACGCAGGAATTACAATAGGGCTAACTGGACCGTGCTAAGTAGACACAACTTTGCAAATTTGTTGTTTTTATCAGGTAGTTCTTCACCTAAATGGTGAGGGAATTTCCACAGAAGCCACTTATATGTAATAAGTGATTCATTCAGCTTTAAAAATAGACTTGGGTGCTGGGATAGTCACAAAACCTTGTTTTAGCAAACAGTGTTTATTATGAAGCTAAACAGCTCAGATTTCTTATTAAAACTTTTTAAAACGTGTACATTTCTTGTTCAGATCAAACTGTGCATTAATATGACATAAACTCAAACAATTTGAGGCCCAAAATTATGTATTTTTATTGTGTAGTTGATTTCATCCGTCGAACTTCTCTATACGCAACTTACTCTTTGGTTCACCAACATACGTTTGCATCCGCTGTGGAAAATAAAGCATTAATATTCCAAACGCTGTTGTATGCGTGTGTTTAAATAACATTCGCGTTCCGGCCAGCAGCATTCAAAGACTCCAAAATAAAAATCTCATTAGTGTAATAGACCTGAAAATGCTCCATTAAAAGGTAATTATGTTTGCGAGATGAGTGCAGTAAATTAGCAAAAAAAGAAACCGTTGTAATTGATCTAAACTGTTAATTGAATAGAGTTTTCAGCTTGAAAACAAACAAGACAGTAATTAACCAACAGTAAGTTTCAGCGTCTTTTGATGACAGTCCTTCTACCCAATTAATTTTCCAATTATCAACATTTGCCATTTTTTCAATGTGTCGGATCCCTCCCACAATCACCCTTCAGACATCCGATAGATCTTTTTACACCATAAACATCCTATAAAACAAATTTTACTTGCTATTCCTTTATACCTTTTCACACATTTGAGAATACCAGCTATTATCTATATAAGTGATCTGATGGGTACACATAGATACAATCAGCTATAAAAATGTAACTTACCCCGTCTTTAACCTTTTCACTATGTTGTTCTTTGAAGCTTACCTCTGCTTTTGTCATTACAGCCATAATTTCATGCAACATTAGTTGTGTAATTGTGTGTTAAATAACAAGTGTAAGCGGGGATCAAATTGCTAAAGAATGCAACATTGTTAATGAGACTCAACGGACACAAAAGCATAGAGACATATGACTGACTCAGACAGTAAAATGGCCTGAAGACAGCCAATCAGATTAGAGCTTACCAGATCCAAAAATTGCTTTACAGCTTCATGTGCAACATGCATCAGACAGCCAGTGAATTGCCTGTGGGCTGTCCAGGGGCGGAGTCTAATTTGAGTTTTTGGCTTGAGATGTAAAGATGTTTACTGTAAGTAATTCAATATAGTACAGTAAACTCTAAACTGGTTTTAGCTCATGGGTGGTTTTATGCTGAGACACCTGGGTCTCCTGCAGACAGTTGTGATGGGAAAGGGCAATAATTATTTATCATTTTCAGGTGTCAGACTTCCAGAAGGCAGCATTAGCATGTCATTTAGTCAGACAAAATGACAGAAGAGCAGCCCACCCCGGAACAACGCATTCCCATCTCTCTTTACCAATCTGACGGGCTTAGAAATAACCAAAACAGAATATCTTCAAAGTTAAAATATACTGTATCATTGTCTGCTGACATGCTCCACTCCCTGTGGATCAGTGTTTATTAGTTTCCAGCCTGTTTCCAATAACATCATTCCTACCAAGCTGTAATGTGGAGTATCGACAGCGCCTCATAAATCACTGTAGTGACAATATGGGTTTAGCAAAATCCCATGATGCACTGCCTCGTCGTATGATCATTCCAGATGTTTTGGGTGATTGCCAGATGTCTGGTTTTTTTTGCAAAACAAAGGGTCCCTGTAAGACGTTGCAAGGTCAGATACCTGTAACTGTCCAGCACATACCAAGATTTTTAAAGAGCCATTTTATATTAAAAACATGTCTATGTGGTTCTCCTGGTGCCATTCTGTGTTGCCATGTCCACATATTACAAGCAACGTTTAAAGCAAAAATTATAAGCGACAGGTTTAAAAATAGGGCAGTTGCAGTTTTTTGGACTTAATTCCTGCATGCAGTCACGTATTTGGGATTCTTTAGTGCTTGGCCCGATAGTACACTAAAGTTTGACCAAACAGAAATACAATAGCCAGTCGTCAAATACAACATGTCCAACTACTGTTCAAACTGCATCATTATTATTCCCTAGAGTCGTTTTATATTTTATGTGTGTCTGGTTTAGACTAGATTGCTTGTTTTTCTAGCAATATTTGGCAACATTTTGCCCTGCGTCCTGTAGTTTATTTGCCAGGTGTTTTGCAGGAGAGCAATTGGTTGTCTTGGGTTAGTTTTTGCTGTCTGGCTCAGACTGTATCTAGTTCATCTCTCTGCACTAAGAAAACATACCATGTTAATACCATATTTGACAAAACCATGTTTTATAGGCATGAACCAAAGGTTCA
The DNA here is from genome assembly GCA_036877585.1 of Botia kubotai. Taxonomy (NCBI): domain Eukaryota; kingdom Metazoa; phylum Chordata; class Actinopteri; order Cypriniformes; family Botiidae; genus Botia; species Botia kubotai. The sequence continues at coordinate 11,660 of JAZGTI010005704.1, forward strand.
TCCTCTGAAGCACCTTAAAATATCACATAAAAACTATGGTACATCACATTCAATCAATACCATGGTATATTAAAACATACTAAATTACTACATATTAAAACATAGTATTATCATTTGATATAATCAGTGTAGCATGGTACCACAACAGTACTTTTTGAGAATATAGTTACTATAGTACTATATACAATTAGAATTATAGTTCTAAGGGGGAAACACAATGCTTTTCTAGGTCAGACAAGATATAGCCCACTTTAGCACAGGTATAATTTTATGTGTTTAATTGTAATTTTGTGTTGTATTCCAAATTTTATAAAAGCTGTGTAACAGCCAAAGTCATTATTCCCTAAAAAGGTAAGTAAAACACAACAGAATGCATAATTTCTTTTATTTTTTTCTATATTCTTTGAAGCTGCTTTAAAAAAATCATGTCATGTGACCAGCAAAATTACCCATAATTCCTCCCAGCGCCATGTAACAAAATAAGCTTTTCAAAAAACAGTTTTGTCTATTTAAATGCACATTTTTACTTATGCATAAATAGTACATAAATAACAACTGGGCAGCATGTCAAGTGATCTCGCCCAGTTCTCAGACGTGCACACATGAACCTGAATCAAACAGCATCTGAGGACAGGAGCACGTGGTCCAAAACACCTGTGTCACCTTGATGCTACAGGACACTCCATCAACACCAATCAGCAAAGGGGTGCTGGGCAGGAGGAGGCGGCTTCTCTCTCTCTCTCTCTCTCTCTCTCTCTGTCACTCTTTGCTGGGGCTGGAGGAAAGGATCAATGCTGTGAATGGTCTCCCTCTCACTGCTCACTGCTCTTATTATTATTTTCCGTCCTGTCACTCGCCAGCCCATGAATACTCAATAACAGAACCAACAGGCACATAATGAAGGACCAGATGCTCAGATCATTGCTGGGTGTGAGTTGTTTTTATGAGGAGTCAGTTCTTACCACGTGTGTTAGACCTTGCCTCGCCGTCATGGATTATATTTGGGCTTTGTAAACTTTTCTCCTCTCGAATGATGGACTTAAAATGTCGATCAACTACGATTCGTTTAATGCTGTGATTGCTGTGAAGCGCGGCAACCCGCCTTGTAATGGACCAGTGAAGAGCTGAATGTTCTCAGAGAGTCTAGAATCATCTCTGAGGCTGTTTGTGGTTTCAGGTGCAATAGAAACACGTATCGGGGACAGCGTGCAGACAGACCTGTGTGGAGAGAAGCACGTGGTGGACTGAGAGTGTGTTTTTCTGTCAGGTTGTCCCAGCAGTGTTTCACGAGTGCCTCACAGAGCGGATTAGCTGGAAGAATGTTTCTATGGGCTGGAGGCAAAGGAGCTCAAAGATCAGGAAGTGAGAGGAGGTAAAGTACAATGTTCTTAACTAAAGTCTCACTAAACCAGCTGAACTGTTCATTGTCTAGATACTGTATAAAAAGATTCAGGATTGATTTACTGGTGATTTCTGTCCAGAGTGAAAAACAAAGCAAAACTCAGCTACGCTGAACTTAAAATGAACTCTGGAAGTGTTTTATACAGAGTCATTTACTCATTTACTATTTTTACACCATTATTCATTTAAAAAAGTTTATTGTGATTATTATTACATGATGGTGATTAAATAAAAGTAAATTCACTCACTTTCATTGTTACGTCATAATGAATTTCCTTTCATTAAATGAACTGTTACATTATAGGACCTTTTGATGGAAGAAAAAATCATTCCCAATCATTATTACATCATAGTTCATTTAATGGAAGTTGACTCACTATTATTACATCATAGTTTATTCAATGGAGAGAAGTTAACTCACTATTATTATTACATCATTGTGGAATTTCATTAATGGAGGAATATTCACTATCATTATCAAATCAGATTATTATCAGATTATTAAAAGCAGAGAAATTGACTCACTGACTTGATGGAAATTGAGTTTAAATTAACAATGATGTTACACATAAATGGGAACTTGACTGACTATACTGTACCATCATAGTTCGTTTTACATAAAGAAATTGCTGTTATTATCAGTTCAAGCAGTGTTTATTATGTGTAACGGCTGCGATTCAGCTGTTTTATTCAGTGTGAAAAACGTACATTTTAATGAACTAATCTTGGATTCAGGCGTAAGATAATCACAGGAAGCCTTTTGTGTGCGTCTGTGATGTTTTTGACCACTGCACTCACAGCAATTATAAAAAGGTCACTGATAAAGATAGACAGGTTAGACAGCTTGCCTTCAGCCCCATGCATAATCTTCAAAAGCAATATGACCTGCTGTCAAAACATGATTAAATAATCATAAGATAAATATTTGGAGGGGAACTAAAACTAACTCTGCATATGTTATAGAACAGCAGGACATGTCTGTGTGTCATTTGTGTCACGGATTTGGTTTAAGAACCAAACCTAATTCATCTGGACCTTAAAGGACCCTAAACCTTTTCTTTGTAAATCATTATTAAAATATACAGTATTTAGTTCAATGTATATTTATCAATATGTACCAATAATCAACCAAAGCATTAATTTCCTAGAAATGTGAGGTCAGACGTGTATTGTCTTTGTTGTTTATAGCATTATTTTTATTATTTAGTTTTGTTATTAAATATTCTTTAATTTTGATAATAATTAGTAGCAGGAACCCACAGTTGTATTTACACGGTTGTATTTACGTGTATTTATATATGCCCACCTTGCCTTTATTAATGTATGCGTATGCTGATCTCTGTGTGTGCTGTGGTTCTCACATGATCAGGAGCATCTATCTGAAGATCCGTGAGTATGATATTTTGGAGAAGAGGAGGACAGTGACAGCACTGAAGGCTGGAGAGGACAGAGCTATTCTCTTAGGTCTCAGCATGATCCTCTTCTCTGCCATGACATACTTTGTGTTGGGCATTACAATGGTGCGCTCCTACTCAGACAGGTAAAGATGCCCAGTTACTCTGGACTGAGACGCTCCTAAACTAAAGAATATCAGAACAAATAACGCTGCTAATGTACTCTTAAATGCTTTGTTTACAGTATTTTATTATATTTTTAGAATATTTAGATTAAAGGTGTTCTTTAAATTCTATTCTATTCTTATAATCTGTAGATTACAGGCGTTCCTCAGATTCTATTCTATATTTATAATCTGTAGATTACAGGCGTTCCTCAAATTCGATTCTATTCTTATAATCTGTAGATTACAGGTGTTCCTCAAATTCTATTCTATTCTTATAATCTGTAGATTACAGGTGTTCCTCAAATTTTATTCTACTCTTATAATCTGTATATTACAGGTGTTCCTTAAATTCTATTTTATTTTTATAATCTGTAGATTACAGGTGTTCCTCAAATTCTATTCCATTCTTATAATCTGTAGATTACAGGTGTTTTCACATTCTATTCTAGTGTAGTCTAGTCTGTTCTAGTCTAGTCTGTAGATTGCAGGTGTTTCTCATTCTGTTCTCTTCTATTCAGTAAATCAGTAGATTGCAGTTGGTTCTCATATTCTGTTCATAAAGGTGTTATATTGCATGTTTTCTGTTCTGTTGCAGGTGTTGTTTTCTCTTCTGTTTGATTCTATTGTGCTTGTGAACGCTTGAATTACAGATGTTTCCTGTAAATCGAAGACATTATTCTATTCTTTCTTATTCCTGACAGCTATGGATGTCTTTTTGTCATGATTTATACTCAGAGAGCTGCCTGTTTTTCACCATCATTCATATCATTCTCCTCACCTGGTTATGAAATGTTATCCATCATCGGTGATCAGGCAGTACAAAACACAAATTATGTCCTCATTTTACATCGTACAGCACATTTACAGCTTTATCCCTATTTGACCATAACACACAGATCGGCCAGCGTTACTAAAAACTGAAATTGGGTCCTGCAGAGCCCTTCCAAATACCACTGGCCCACCACAGATTGCATATGGATCAGAGCTGGCATACGCCGCAGTCAGAGGCAATTACACAGGCAGCTGAGCCTTTGGAACAGCAGAGAACACAAGGCTTGTTATTCATAGAGCAGGACACTAGAGGCCTGGCACAAAGATTCAGCCTTACACAATACAGAGCCAAATTACCGCTGTTTTACCCTAGTGTATATGAAGCGTGACCCTGATGTTGTGCTTAGTATGTCATAATGGCATAAGAATAAAAGTTTTGGTTACAGTTGCAATGGGGTGCATTTAATGGGCCATTTTAATGCTTAAAGTCCCATAGCAAGTTCTTCATAACATTTGCCTGTTGTCATGATAAGACATGACTTTGACGGCAATGTCCATTTTAGTAGCTTTTTGGTTCTTCATCTGTTTCTTTGGTTCTTTGTTTTTGATATTTGATTAATTTATTAGCAAGTGACCTCAACCCAAGCAGTAAATGTACAGTTAAGAAATACAATGTTTATACAATGTTGAAATGATCCAAAACACACAAATATAGAAAACGAAATGTAACACAAATATAGAAAACGAAATGTAACTCAAATAAGGTTTTCTCAAATTTTAAGTGGATATTAGTGCACTACCTTGTACAGTGTCCTCTTCACAAAAGTTCAGTTTCACCTGCTGTCGTGCAAAATAAGTCCTTTGAACAGAAATGGGATAATCCAGTGATAATGCAAGCACTAAAGTAGGATTTCCACACATGCACTAACTAGTTTTGAGGTCACTGCATTCCAGACATCCAACGGAAGGGTGGAAAATGAGGCCAAGGGGATCACTGCTGCGGGATATCAATCTTTAATTATAGCTGTGGTCAACAATATATTTTAATGTAACGTTTTATTTAAAAGTGGCATTTTTTATCTGGAATAACGGAATAAGAACAGGAATTAAAGAATAAAGGGTTAATTTTGCTTTTTTTAAAGTTAACCCTTAATCTGGGTTAATTAAGGGTTAACTTTACAGCAGCAAATTTCAATGGAAATGGTCAAATTTCAAAGGGTTCAAGTTCACATAAAGTCACGTTTGCCAAGTTCTGTTCCAAAAAATTTACCTCCCTGCAGAGTGTCATTCCGGCTTTAATCAAACACCTGAACCTGCTAATCAAGATCTTCTGGTTAACTTGGAAATTTGGAACAAAACTCTGTAGGAAGGTGAATGTTCAAGGGCACCCATGTCCTAACTCGACCCATAATCAGCCATCACATCCAATCCTTTATGCTAATGCTTTCCTGTAGCTCAGTGGTTAGAGCTTGGTGATAACAACGCCAAGGTCGCGGGTTTGATCCCAGGGATTGCACATACTCAGAATCATTGTATAGTATAATGCAATGTAAGTCGCTTTGGATAAATATAAATGTAATGCTTTTGAAGTCATTATAAAGTCATCTGCTGTGAGGATCTGCTCTTAGGATAACCAGACAAATCAGTGTTTATAACTTTCCACACTTCTTTTCCTTCTCAGTGTTTGGACAGGAGAGTCTAACTGCACTGTGGTGAACTCTAGTGTAGTTGCTGAGGTTAACTGCAGCTACAGCTGCGGTTCAGAGTGTAGGAGGAGCTCCAGGTATCCGTGTCTTCAGGTGTACGTCAGTCTGAACTCCACCGGCAGGGTTCTGAGGCTCTCCCACAACGAAGAGGCCCACGAGGCGAACCCTGAGGTACACCACACCTGATCCTATGCATTACCTATGCTATATCACTTTACCTGTCCATGACACTGCTAATTACACATTGTTAAAATAAAAAAACATCACACAAGTTACTGTTGGACTGTACTATAGATTATTACTGCATCAGAGTTCACATGTCCTTGCCCACAAGAGTAAATGAATGTTCTTTTAGATTTCCCTTTATCAGTTCTGGCTTGTTGCTTTGCTTGTGTTTGGATAAATTTGTAACTGTGCTAATCATCAGGTGGATTATTAATTATGATAAGTGATTCTGCTTAATAAAAGACCAATATAATGGTACGTAAACAAAAGCTGGAAAATTAGTACATGCTATTATTTTCCAGAATGCACAGTGATCATGTGGTCACAGAGTAGATTTATTGACATGCTTATATATCAAATTTATTATTGGTTTGAGAATATACCCAAATTTACCCAAATAAACACCTAAACAAAACTGTCCATTCTGAGTCACCTCATCACTGTCTAGACATCTCATCTGTGACATGTTTAATTAAATTGCGTAATTTCTATTCATTTCCTTCTTTCCACAGTGTTTCTATATTCCAAAATGCCGCAAGGATCATACGCTGATGCACACCATCGTAATGAACATCTCGGAGCGCCTGAAGACACACCACCAGGTTTGGTGTTACTACGACCCCTCGGAGCAGCAGGACAGCGTCCTCCTGCAGCGGCTCTATGGCCGCAGGGCCATCATAAGCTCTCTCCTTTGGCCCACGTGCACGCTGGTAGGGGGCATGCTCATCATCGCCATGGTGAAGCTCACTCAGTATCTGTCGTTCCTGTGCGAGCAGATCAGCCGCATCAAAAGGTGAGACCGACGGTGTGAAGACAGATCACCTCCTGAGAGCCTGAGAGCGTCTGCAGGTGCAAATGAAAGAATCTGGAGAGAATGAGCGCTCTCTAATCGCTGTGTTCCTTGCAGGATGGGGTTCTACTCTCTATCAGGAAACACCCACACCAGGGGCTGCGCTCAGAAGTTTAACGGCAGGATCCAGGACGGGGTTTGAATACGACCGGACTTTGCCACTTGTGTGTTAGCCAACAGACTTGTTTTCTGCCTATCCGCGGCGTATAACACAAGACTTGTTTTAGCTCATGTGGTCTTCCACTGAAACCCTCATCGGCCCTGTTTATCTCTCCAGGTTGTGTTGACAAGGCTGTAGCATTGTTGTGAACAAAAGCTGCCTGTAATTTATAGCCATCGCCGGCTCAGCAGAGCCCCAAGTGGTCATAGTTGGAATTGCTGAAACTCAAGGATTAAAATATGTGGTCTTGTTGTAGGGTGTTGATTACACTTGCTGACCACTGGACCACAATGACTTCATTCTGAGAAGGCGCCACTGCATTGTGATACATCCTGAGCAGCTGACATTCATGTAATCACAGAAATAAAGAAGTCTGCATACACTACTTCCATTAGCTGCTGTATGTGACTGCTGTTTAAAAAAACTGCTGTCTTCTCTTTAAAACCAAAGGCCATTTGTTAATTGCTACTATACTGTGTCTTCTAACTGCTGACTCAAAAACTGCTTCTAACTGCTTTGTTTTTGAAAATCCAGTCCAAGCAGTAAACCATTTTAGCCAACTGTTACGATTTTACAGTGAGAATGAGCCAAAGCTCAAAATGGCTGCGTTCCAAATACTAGTGAGCTGTCTACCAAGACAGCATTTTGAGGCATAATAGGCACACTTCTAAAACAGGCAGTTAAAGGGTAGAAAAAGGTAGGCAGCATAGTAATGGATAAAATGACTAAATTCACATGTATTCTTGTAAAATTGGCAATCCCAGAATGCATTGCGGCAAGATCAGCGGAACATCTTCCTAAATTTCAGGAAATGTCAACTTTAAGTATATATTTAAAATTCCACTGACTACTTTACTAATATTCGTTTGTGCTATGCATTTTTATGCTTATTAGAGTTTTACATTGTTTTCTCTAGCTTTACAATCAACATGCTAACATCAGAATCTGTTGATTGTGAGTCAAGTGTCCTCGTGTGCTTTAAACGGGGAGAACTACTTCTCTCAGAGCTGCTGATTATGTAGGCAAGCTGCCTATTAGTGCAGGCAGTTTACAGCAGGGTAGCTCACTAGGAACACAGCTTATATGTTTACCTGAATTAGCGCAGCACAAATTTGTGAGCATTACTTATGTAGCATTTTCACAAAAATGGTCAGTTTATAATAGATCTGCATTCTGTATTTGTGGTTACATGGCTGTTTCCACTAGACACCGAAATAGTTTTAGGATTGTGCACAGAGTCAACAGTGCCTCATTTTTTAGATTTACTTTTACATTTAGACATTTAGCTGACGCTTCTATCCAAAGCGACTTACAAATGAAGACAAGGAAGCAACTTCAACTACAATAAGAGGCAACAGTGAATAAGTGCTATAGACAGGTCTCAGGTATTTCAACACAGCATAAGAAGGGTGTTTTTTTGTTAAAGAAGTAGAAGTAGGGGGTGTGTTAGTAAATTAGTCAAGGAAGTGAAGACGAAAAAGAGTTTTTAGTTGTATCTTGAAAACGGCTAATGACTCTGATTCTGATGGAGATATGGAGTTCATTCCACCAACCGGATGTAATGTAGATGTAAGAGGATTAATTAAAAAACAAAACTTCTCTATAATTAATACTGATTCTTTAAAAATACACAAAGCACTCTAAAAGTGCACTCGTTTTTTCCCCTGTAAGGTAATTGTCAACATGAAGCATTTTTCACTGTGCGTTTGGACGTTGGGTTATTGTTTTATAGTTTTGCTTATCATGTTAAACTACCATTGCTGTCTACCACATGGTATCAATTTATATTGATTACAAAACTGTGATTTATTTGACATCTTTGCCCTTTTCTTCATATCTGTCGAGACAATCTGAAGTTATGAAATATAAAAAAAACTCACAAGACCTTTGCATACGAGAGCAGAATGGCTTATTGTTCTCAGGAGAAACTGCTCTTGGGAGATGGGCTCACCCTGAATGGTATTTGAATTGTATTTCAAGAGGCCCATCTTCTCGACATGTAATCAGGTGACTGGCTATGATGAATCAGACTCGGTCTAAAATTAATCAGACCACAGACCTCCACCCCCCACCCCTTCCACTCATCTTCCACCCCTTGCTGACAACAGCCTCATAAATAGACCCCATCTAATGTCCTTTACTGTTTCGCAGGGTTTTTCCTCTTTTAAATAGATCAAATTGTTGACTATGGAGTCCTATTATTTGTTTTTAAAATGCTGTTTTCAAGGAAAACCTTTTTTCTGCTGGATTTGAATAAGCCTGTGTGTTTTGTCCGTGGCTCCTGCGCTCACCTTTGGACGAGGATCGTAGGGGGCCGTGTCATTTTTTTGGTTGACCTGATTTGGTTTTTAGTGACACACCATTGGTCCTTCTCCCCAGCTGATGGGATCTGTCTGGTGTGGAAAGTTTTATTAAGTCTGTAAAATGAGGCACTGCTCATAACTCCAGAGTAACTTCCCCAGTCGGAGTGATGGAATATGGAGATGAAGTTCACTGGGTTCTCTGGGGCTGCTTCAAGACACGATGGATTGTTTTATAGTCTTCTGTCAAACGTCTCCACGTTATACACAGTCAGTTGAACATTAGGGGTTTTTTAATGGCCTGTTTAGGTATAAATCACACCAATTTTAGGTATACGTTGTAAATACACCCCATGCAATTGTCTGTTTTTGTAGCAGATTATTGCTTGTAGATGTACGGTAGATAAGAAAGTACATCATTTATTATTATCTACTTAAATGAACCCTTGACCCCAAAACCAGATATTTCTTCATGCTCGACAATTAAACAAACAAAATCCCCATGAAGGCAATTACCACTGACATCATTCAGAAAATGATTCAGAAAATACTAACATGTTAAACATGTTTTACCAATATCAGTAAATAATGATATTTGATTCATACATCATTATAATGGCACAAAGGCCCAGTGTTTTGTTTGATCAAAAGCATTCAGGTATGTCAGGTCAGGTAATGTAGTGTGTGATGTAGAGAGGCCATTCAAACACAACAAAGAGCAAATGAGTCTGAGTGTTCCAGTTGCCCTATTTCACCTCAGCACAAACAAACAGGACTCTCAATCTTGCCCTCTCTGTCTCTTATCTGGGAACAGAAAACCCCCACACTTCCTGCTGCTGTTCCCCTGGCAACAGAACATAGTCATGACCTGACGGACACTTCCTTACAAATATGGTCCTTCCTGTGCTCGGTCCAGGCAGCTGTGTGGCTTTAAAACAGGGACATCTGTGTGTGGGTCTGTGTGAGAGAGGCTGAGGACACAACAGTAAAGAAGAAGCAGCTGGTAATTAGCGCTGCTTGCTCATATTCAGAGTTAGGGATGTGATCAAACCTTTAACCCTGATTATTGGGCTATAGAACATAACTTGTCCTGCACTATTTGTTTTGTGGGGATGAATGATATCTCAAAATGTATGGCCCACACCTGAGTTTGGCAAAGCAACAGAATATCAAAGACTGAAGTGAGCTATTTTGAATCGGGCCAGTTAACAACCACCCTAGCCACCACAGTGTAATAAAAACATCCAGAACACCATGGCAACCACATAGCAACATGGTAAAGCATACTCAGAGCATATTAGGAATTGCATAGCAACACCTTGGCAACCACACACCACACCCTGGTTTTTGCAGGGTTGAGCACCACTTGTTTATATGTCAGAAAATGTACAAATCTGAGACAATCTGAAACAGCTTCCTGTAAACCGTTACATAACATCTTTTGAAAGTACAACTAATTGAGTAACAGCCTTATCTTTATAAACACATAGACAGTGTGTCCGGTATAGTGTCTGAGGTCCAGGATGCGACTCTTGGTAATTAAGCTCAGATTAACCCATGCGTAAGACAGTTTTTTCAGACATTTGATTTAAAGTAAAAGTATGGCTTTGTTGATTTCTGTTGCTGGACTAGGCTATACGACCTCCTGTGCCTAATCTGAACACTAACACATAAGAGCTAAAAACATGGTCATGTCATGTAAATAAAAAAAAATTGCCTCTTACTGTGATTGAAGTTGCTTCCTTGTCCTCATTTGTAAGTCGCTTTGGATAAAAGCGTTAGCTAAATGACTAAATGTAAATAGCACGGTATATGAAAATTGTTTATCAAGGTGATTATTCATAAGAATAATTTTCGAGGAATATATCAAATATCTGTGATTGCAATTAAGTGTACGCAGACATTTAAGTCATGCGACTGTAACTACTTTTAAAAAACACGCTAAAATGTGACACACAGAGCAGAACGCTGTCTGTACACTTTGAGGGCGTTCTTTGGCGCCCTCTGCTGTCAGATTTTTGTACTCTGGCTGTCTGTGTCCAGTCCAGCTTATCTATAAGTAACCAATCATTTTTAATGAAACAACCTATTTCAGTAACTATTATCAAGCATTTAGACATGGTTTTAGGTCATGAAAAGAAAACGTGACTATATGTTATGGTGTTTCCTGATTAGCCTGTCCTCTGTCTATACAACTGTTTGTCTTTGAGAAATGCATAGTTATAAGATCTGTATCTGTATTTTACAGTATCAGCACAGTGATCTTCAGTTAACATTATGTTGGATTCAGTGTTGTGAGCTAATGAAATGTGGCCGATAAAATTGCTATTGCTTCCTCTATCGGGCAGTTAACATCACAAATCACTATTATCACAATCAGAATTCATTAATGACCCGTCTGAGTCTCCATAATAATCCATCATAGGATTAAAATGAATAGATATTCTGTATTGAACATTTGGTAACCAACATTCTGTTCAACTAACAGTTACACCAGTTACACTGCCTATGAAAATACAATAGCTGAATGTTTTATGGGTACCTGTTTAAAATACAAAGCTGGCACATACATACTAGAACGGAAAAGTGTATGTGCACTAGAATATGGCCAAAATGTACAATTGCAAGAGCAGAAGCTACAAAGTAAATCTATACCCAAAAATATACCACAAAAGTAAAAAGTATGCACAAACCAAATAAATCCCAAGAGGTACAGAAAGCTCAATATACTTTTATTGAATTGATTGGCATTATGCAGTTTTTTTGTATAGTTATTATCATATTGGAGTTTAGCTGTGCCAAAATATAAACACCAATTTGTCTTGTTTTTTTCTATCATGATCTCTGTAATATTGGATTTATCCCTTTTTTTGCATTGTAACAAAAATGAAAACACACGAGTACATGTATATAAAAGACAACAGAAGACTCTACAGTTCATCTACAAGATTCCTGTGCCCATTAATATTAATTACAGGTAATACTCTTAAGGACCTGCCTTGACCATGTGATTTTTTTTCCCTATAGAACAGAAAACGAGAGTAATAAATTCTTGATTTTAAATGTACAATTATTAATATCCATGGGCACAAGGAGCACCTTGAACAGAAGGCAAAGGGGACTGCATACAGCGCTGCAGGATTGGTCGGTTTTTCCTGTGGATCTTCTTGCTGATTGGCTGCTAGCTAATGAACTAAATCCCCCTTTGCTCTGTGGAGATTTTAAAAACTCTGAATGTTTTGTCCACAAGAACCGAAGCGACACCAATCTCTGATGAGTATTAGGAATGTAGACGTGGATCCTCAGAACTGAAATAAAAACAGTTAAATGTAATTGATCTTTACATGGCTGTAAAAAGACATGCATGCTGCATCTCATTATTTTGTGAGGAACATACATTCTTGAGGAACTCCTCTGCGACAATTCGAGCTCTGGCGTTGACTGACAGCTTCATCTCGCTGATTTCCTTGTCAATCTCCTCCATGAAATGAATAACAAAGTCCACCAGCTTGTGTTTATACATCTGCTCTGTGTGGAAGTTGGTGATGAGGAAGCTGATGTCATAGCCCTGACAAGTACAGATGAGGAAATGAGAAAAGACACCAATATCTTAAACAGTTATTAAAACAAAATGGTGCTTCACATGCACAGCTTTCCTTAGTTATGCATTTCACCTACTTAAGATGTATCGCTCTATGTGACATGAAACCTGCAGTATACAAATTTTACATGCAGCATTTTCCCTCTCTAAGTACATACAACCTTACTTATAAACCCACCAAAGAGATCTGCAAGCTTGAACATTTTTTTTCCCATTGAGGGCTGTTCAATACATTGAAATGATCGGAATTTTGCAAGTGTGCATATCTCAATGGTTTGCAAAAAAATGAATGACTATAATACTTCAAAAAGTTATATACAGTCAGTGAAACATGTTTGTTGGTTATGCAAGTTTATGCAAGTAAAACATATTTAACATAATTTAAATTGATTTTCCAAATTTGAAATATTACCATATTGCATTCTTCAATATCTTGCAACCCGTCTCCTATAGTTTGTTCCTCACAAACCTGCATTTGTCTCACCTCAACAGGCTTTCTCCGCAGGATAAAGAAGTTCTCCGCTCGCATCATCATAAACCTCATGAATTTATGGCACAAGATCTTCTCAATCTCATCAGCCTTAGAAAATCATCACGTGATTAGAACGATCTTAAATCACCACATGGCGGATATAAAACACCAGCTTCAGCAGC
>JAZGTI010005705.1:0-24887 GCA_036877585.1 Botia kubotai
AGGCTTTCTATCAAATTCCAGATGCTGTCTGGTGACTGATTCAATGAATCGTCCACTGATAGAAGAGAAAACAAGTAACTGAGTGACACCGGATGTGAGATGGATGTGAGATGGATGTGAATAATTAGGCATCTCAGGGTGGTGCCAAGCTGGGGTCAATCAAGGGTCATGAGAATCAAGTGGGGCGTCGCCAAATATGCCATTAAAGAAAAAGTTCACCCAAAAATACATATGTGTTGCAATTTACTCATCCATATTTACTCATGGAATGTTACTCATTCCAAGCCCATATTATTTTATTATTTGTGTTCTTCTGTGGAAAACAAAAATGTTTGACATGGGCATTAAAAATGTCAAATTCGAAAAGGCACTTCAGAAATGACAAATAAACATGACAAGTAGATGATTTGATTAAATTGATCTGGACTGAAATACAGAACATTTGTGTGCTGTATTTTAAAAATTTTGAAGTCATACGACAGCTTTAATCTTGGCATAACTCACTATTTAATAAAAGTCTTCTGAGCCTCATCTGTGAAATCTGGCATTCAAGTAAAATACAGCAAATCAAAACATGAAGATCTGAAAGCTACAACACAGAGGAATATTTTCAGTGAAATGTTTGTGTCTGTTCCTTAAATTAAAAAAGCTACTGTATGGTTTTGAAAGACTTACTAGAATTTATACTTAATTTATACTATTTTATATGTAAAGCCATTTTGGGGGAAATAAAAAAAAACATATAAACATAAAATATATCTTATAGCTCTTTTAAAACCTCCATCAACCCAAGTCCGAATAAACCCTATTCAGTACAAAGCATTGAGCATTTGATTGCATGAGTTTGCTTTTATTTCGACTTGCCTTTTGTGTCTACATGAGACACAGCAGCATTCAGTGAGTCAGAGCACATGTGCTGTGTCAGAGCGAGGTTCACTTGAACAGGCAGTGACTGTACATCATGCTGTAGTAACTGTATTTAGCAGCAGTATCATGAAACACCAGCCAATAAAAGAGCTAGATGATATCACCTCGCTTTCCCTGAATGACTGCGACTGGTCATACGAAAACACACATTCCTTACTGATTATGGCAGTCGAACAGAAGCAGACAGCCCAAAAGCCAAATACTGCAACATAACACTGGCCCTCCATATATAGACTAAATTATTAACACATTTGACGACATGAAGGAACGCATAGGAAACCAGTTATCATTATTATCAAAACCCAATGTTCTGTCTGTCTGCCTTCATGTTCTTCATGTTTAGTGTTCCACAGACCAGAATCCTCTCTGACAAGTAAAAATACCACCAGTCAAAATCCAGCATACGCTTATTACTGAGGCTTTAAACTCTGTTGTATGACAGCAAGCACACACTATAAAAAAATGTCTTTCAATAAAGAAACATAGGTTCTGTTTGGGGCCACTTAAAATGCCTGTATTGGTCACTTAAATGGCCCTTTGGGGTTCTGGATTTTTTTATTTAAAAATATCACAATTTGTGTATTTTTGTGGAGGTCAGACTTAGGTGCTCATCTAGATTTCCAAAAACACTGTAGCATGAACTCACTGTGCAAGATTTAATTAACCTCTCAGCTGTACTGAAGTTTGCACGACGACACAAATTCTCCTACGGGTGTGCGAGTATGTATCTGTATCCACATGCAATCTGTTTGACCATCTCATCTGGCTTGGCAAATGGAAAGTAATTTTAATGTAAACCTCTGTGTGCGGCTCACTGATGTAATGTGATAGTATATCGAACTGAGCATACTTCTTCATCTGTTTGCACACTAAATGAATATATTACATCCCACCACACAACCTAGCACAAAAGCCCCTCTCTCTCGTGCCTCTGAATGGGGCTGAGAGGACTCTTTGTAGCTTGAGGTTGTCTTGACGACAAACCATGGTCCAGTGATGAGAGAGGTTTACATGGATTTGCACTCTTTTCACAGAAACTATTAGCTCATACCAAAACGGGGTCCAATAAACCTAATATTATTACCCAAAGTTTATATCTGACTGAGGGTGACTGACTTAACTCTCTCTTCACTCTCTGACTATCTTCACACCTTTGAAAAAGAACTAAATGTGAAGCAATACTTTCAGCAATACAGTATAGCATTTTACTTTTATTTAATGGGATTATGCTAGAATTCATAGTGGCTCCTTGGACACTTTTTATGTAATTCACTGTCACATTGTATGTATGTAATTCACACTTAAAATGTATTTACAATTGTGAATTTCTTTGTGAATAAAATATCAAACCAAGAACTTGCCAACAAACAATACTGCGCCTCTTCTAAGAAAGTCGAGCTTAACTACATAAACTAACAAGAATTTTCCCTTTGCAGAATTTTCCAGGACTCAACATGTTGTAGTGTGTTGTACTTGCTCCGCCTTATTTCATTTCTACCATGCTCCGCCCTCTTTCTTTACTATTATCTACTCAGTGATTGGCTAGAGCATTCTGCCACTGTCGCTGCATCACACACAGTACAAGATTATGTAGTGATGATATAGCAAACATGTCTAAAAGCATCGGTGAGCCAACAACAGCTTAAGACCAGCTCAGATTGTCACTCATCTCCTCACAAAGAACCTGAAAATCAGTCAGCAACAGCAAAATCTGAACATGTAAATAAAAAGAATGTATAGAGATGGCACAGCTTAAAGTAACCTTTGGCAGTCTCATAGTAAGGTCCTTGTGTGGATCTCACTCACACACAAGGTGGCTTTTATCAAACGCTGTAGGGACAAACATAGGACTGATGTCAGAGCTAAATATTAGCATGGCAGTTCGAAACTCACTTGTGGGTTTGCACCTGCATTTTTATTTAGTACAAAACATCTTTAATCAATTTGCTTAACTAAAACAAAGCCATAACAAGGCTTCAAATAAATTCCAAAATGAATGTTTAAGGAATTATATCACTATTATTCACCTCATGTTGTTCCCAACTTATTTGTCTTTCATTCGCGGAACAGTTAAAAAATGGAATATTAATGATAGAATTAGTTATGTAGAATATTAATTGGCAGCTTTGGTCACCCTTCACTTTCACTGAACAAAAAAGCAGATTTCAAAATTCTCATGTTCAATGTAAGAAAGACAGTCATGCGAGTTTTGACCCGAGTCAACCTGAGTAAATGACAACAGAACTTTCATGTTTGGATGAACTATCCCTTTAAAACAAATTGCAAATGTACTGCCAGCGTGATTAATATGTCTAGTACAAGTCAAATACTCAGACAAGTAAAGTCAAGGGTAAACACATAGAACAGAAGTCAGCATGATTTGTAGTGCTGTTTGGTGGATGGAAGGTGACGACAGCAGTATAGTCCACGGTCATTGTGTGGAGCTGATGTAATGGATGTTAATTCATTCACAGGTGCCTGAGGCTGCATTATTTTCATAGTGGACTGATGATAACAGACTTATGAAATACTTAACAGTCCTCCACTCCCACTGAGGCAGTAATGGAAACTCAGCTATTCAACACGGTCATATCTCACTATGTGGGCTTTCAAATCTGCAAGCGACTGCTTAGAAAATAAGAAACTGATCAGGAGGTTACGCTAATTTATGTGCCTCTTTTGACAGATTGGTAAAATTGGGAAAAATTGGGAAATTGGTAAAACCAATGTTTACAACAGAAAATAGTGTTTCTTTTCAAATTGTACTTTTATTCCAAAAACATCTTAGACTTAGAAATGTGGATGTTAAATAAATACATTTTGTAAAATGTTACTACCATTTACAGTATACGACAGTGTGTATTTTCTAAAATGGAACTCTAAAAATGCTTTACACACCATCAAACATTACAGTGCAAACTAACAAATTTAACTGCCAAACAAGGTTTTATGGACCTTTTTTTTTAATTGGGACAATTTTATACAATTGTAACATTTTAAAAAATATATATCAGTTCCCCACATTGTAATCATCACTGGCAAATTACATTACCAGTCAACCTGAAACCCTCATTTATATTCAGTCCTCTGCGAGCAGAATAAAGATCTTTGGCTGAACTATAGCAGCAGGTCTGCTCTGACAGCCCTGTTCTCACCAGTATGGCCAACAGTTTTTCACCCATTTGTCCTGTGTGTTGCTTGATCTTTTGCCAGAGAATCCATGCTGAAGTAATCAAAAAGGGCTTCCAGTCTTACATGCAGCACAACACAAACACGCTTTTATTCCAACATCTTTTATCCTATTTTCCCGTCTAAAACGGTTGTAAATCTAAACCAAAGAATATAATGCTAAAATAACTCTACTAAAATCTCTAAAAGCACTAAAATCCAATACTACACCACTAAAAACAGTCTAGAGGTTGTCATAACATGCATCCTGGATAAAATAAGATTAAATCAACTCAAATTGACCTGGGAAGTCAATTTAAAGTCAGTCGTTAAGCAAAGCGCCAAACAAACAGGCGGGCATCACCGCTCACTGTTTTTTCCTGATTGATTTTTGAGTGGGCAAGGCCTGGGGGAAAATAAGCGCGTCACCAACCCGGTCATGCAGCTGTTTCCACATATGGATAATTCTGAACAAGGGAATCATACAGAGCTGACGAAAGATTACTCAATCAATACCATCATTTCAGATAATACTTGCATATATACATACATACATGGATAACTCCTCATTTTCAATATTAACGAGTGAGAACAAGTCAAGCACAAATATGTATTTTTGATCAGGTAATATGTATCTTTTCCTATTTACTATCATAACAGCTATTGCTGCCACAATAATGTCTCCTACCGCCAACTACATTCTGTAAACGAGCAATGCCTGATTAGTACCAGATCTCAACGAGGTACCAGATCGCTCTCAAAGATAGTCACCTATTCTGTTTCTTCCTGATGGAATGAGCTGCCATCCTCCTCCCAATCTGCTCAGACATCACAACATTCAGGAAACAACAGAAAACACTGAGTAATCCCTAACACGCCGATGTTTAACCTTGTTTAATGTTGTTTATTCATTTTTAAAAAAAGAATCCTGTCTTCTATTGTTCATGCTGTGCCGAGCATCAGAACTATTTCTACTTGTAAATGTAGCTTTGTAGACTAGGCTTGTTGGTTCTTAGGGCACAATGTTAAATGCTCTTTCACTTTGTAAGTCGCTTCGGATAAAAGCATCTGCTAAATCAATGTAAATGTATAAAGCTCAAATGGTTTATCCATTTTTTACTAAACTAACACAACAAAAATGTTTTTATAATCACAATTTACAAACACAAATACTTTTAAACAAAACATTTTTATGAAAATGCATGTTTTTAATGACCTAACAAATGTTACTTGTGCTATTGAATCTTGACCCTCTTATACTTCTGAGCCATGAGACGAGGAATGCTTGTGAAACTAATCGAATGACACGATTTTTAGTTAACTTATTGGCAAATTAAATAGTGCATTAAAACTGTTACAATATTCACTGTCTCTTA
Organism: Botia kubotai; assembly: GCA_036877585.1. Taxonomy (NCBI): domain Eukaryota; kingdom Metazoa; phylum Chordata; class Actinopteri; order Cypriniformes; family Botiidae; genus Botia; species Botia kubotai. Next base: position 5,472 of record JAZGTI010005705.1, read on the forward strand.
TTATTTTACACTGGCATGATTACAAATATAGTCACAACTGATATATCGCCCATAACATAGGACGACATGGCTGCTTTGGACAAGGTCAACATAGATGGTCTGTGATTTCGGACCTGCATCACAATCAGTACAATTTGCGTCAACAAAAAGGTACACCCACAAACGTGCTTTTCAAGCAGAGGATGGAGAGAGCCTGCATGACCTTCTGTTGCAGTTTTGGAGGGGGACAGCTTCATTTGAAAGACAATGGACTAACCCTGGACAGACACATTGTCCTTGCTGGCAGATTGCAAATGAGAAGAATCTAAGCCATGGTGTTTGGAGTGGGAGGTCTACAGTTGTCAAGCACTTTATAAAATCTCTTCTCTTTAGCTTCATTCACACCCTCGGATGGAAACACACAAATAAGAATGCACAAAAACCCACACACACAATTAGACAATTGCAAGTGATCAATCTCCAACCCTCTCAGTCATTGCTGACAGGAAATCGTTGTCGATCGATGTTTCTTTGCCAAGTTGAAAAGCCCCAGTGTCACTGACTGTGGGCATGAACGTGGGTCGGGGGCCAGTCAGAGGCAAGATTCACCCTGGTGGGTGGAGCTTTGCAGGTGTTAGAAAATAAGACATCTGCCTGTTTGTTTCCTGTGTGAGTGATGGCACAGGGAGAAGGGGGAAGAAAACGAGAACATGAAGGGGTGAGGAGTACCACTGGAGCTGAAAAGAGATGGAAGCTGAGCTGAGAAACAGGAGGTGGCCTCTGAAAGGCCCTCCAGATGCGTCCTCTCTCAGCAAGCGCTCAGCCCTACACAGCGCTGTCCACCACAACGCTAGCATCTGCCCTTGAAGACAAGACAAAGGACACACGCTTGGGCATCTGCATCTGTCTGTCATTCAAGCAGCACACAAAAATCCAAAAGCTCTAAAAATAACTGATTTGCCCATCGCACACATAAGCTGCACTTGCAATGTAACTGAGCAGGATTGTGCTTTGATGTTAACAATGTGATTAAGCTGATTTTTTTAAATCAAACAATGGATAACAATTAGTAGATTGCTTCATTAGTAGCTTGAGTTTCTTGAAAGCCTGTACTCTGAAAGATTGTATAAAAGGTGCATTTTCCTCACATTGTTCCAGAGTTCAGTGTGCAAAAAAAACAGGCACAAGTACATAAACTACGGCTATGTTTCTGATACTCTGATACTGTTTCTGATAGTGAAAACTATAATCTGTTAATATGGTCACTGAAATAAACACGCCCCATTTACGTATGCAGCATAAAACAGGCTATAAAAATATACATACAGACCTTTAGAAAAACCTGATTTTTACATTTACTGAAGCAATGGTGCCTTGGAAGGTTTCCAGGGTGCTGCTATGCAGTCACTAAGGGGTTTTGAGTGGTGGTTAGCAGCCCATGTCAAAAGAGCCCACTCTCAAGCCTTCATGGTATTCTGGTCCATAGTTAAAGCTTGGGCCCACTGACAGGTTAGCAAAGAGAAAAGCCTAAGTTTCTATTAAACAATCATGCACAGATACTCATTCAGCCTAATTTGGAGAAAAAAACATTTTTTCTTCCACCTTGATATTGTAATTGTGTCATGAGTGAATTCTGTGTCATGAATATCCAGACAGTACACAGACAACAGCATGTGGCGTCGGAATCCATAGGGAGCGAAGCGGAGAGACAGCACACGGCTTCCAGCGACATGGCTAATGGCTTAAGGAACCCTGCCGTTAGCTTAATTGAAGCAATCTTTCCAAAATCAGGAATGGAAAGAGACAGATAGCGTCGGGGGTGGGAGAACCAGATCGTAAATCCTTAGCTGGCATGAGTGGGCCCTTGAGATTAGATGAGAAGAGAAGGAGAGAGGTTTAGACGGATGGGAAGTGTATGGAGCAGGAAAACTGCAGGGTTCTCCCCTGCGCTCTCTGCATGTCAGTGAACAGGCCAAACACCTGGGAACCACATAAATGATTAATATGAGTCGAGTCACTCGCAGGACAAGCTCCGTTGTACCGCAGCACAGAGATGCTCTGTCCTCGGAATCAATTGCGGGTGATCCAGACGGCCTGATAAAGCCATTGCCGTGCAGATTCTCCTCTTATCTATCGGTGCTTTGATTAAGGCAGACACTGAATTAACAGACCTTTATTCAATGCTCTGCTCCATTTAAAGACTTCCTCTGCATTGCCCTTGAACGTCAAGCCAAAAGCAAAGGCAATAGGACAATCTGACATTTCGGTTTGCCAAAACTGGAATTTGCAATAGGCTAATTGTAACTGACCCACAAATAAAAACTCTCATTATTAACTCGCTTCATGTGACAATCCGAACCCGCTTCTTTGTTCATTGCAACACAAAAAAGGAATATGGAGACACTGAAAGTATGAGTACTTGTGCCTATCAAACGCCATACAAGTGATACACAAAACTGGTGCAATATATTTCACGTATTTCTGACTAAAAGATGTGACTGAAAATCGAGTTCGTGAGAGAACCAGCACAAAAACGTTCTTTTGAAATTTGATCTGGTTATTACTTCGAGTCAGACTCAAAGATCTGGTTGCTGTGGTCAACAGCTCACCGGAGGGGAAGATTATCTGTGATTAGAAGTTTACGGCCTGAGAACACTTGAATATAGGAAGCCTTTGTGGAATATTTGTGAACTGATATTCTTATGCAGCCTTTGAATCCTAAAACCCCCAGTCCTCGTTCATTATAACTACATGATAAAAAGAAAAGAAGTTTAGACTACTGTACTTGTTGTTTTAAAGAAGAAAGAAAGTCATATGGGATATGACTTTAGAAAGGAATGATGGTGAGTGATTTTTATTATTTTGGTGAACCGTTCCTTTAAAAATAATTGAAATTCACATTTCCCTGACAGCAGTCTAAACAGCCACTAGTCTAATAGGGGACAAGTTTAATATTCTGGTCACAGAGCACTGGGAGGTCGGAGACAGAGAGCGGACGCTCCCACACTCACTTTAGCCGCCGGTCATCTCATGATCCCCCATCTTTCCTCCCGTCCCCTACTGCACTGAAAGACAGGGAGGAAGTAAATTCTGGGATGTGCTCTGCATGGAAACGACCGGATGCACTAATGAGGGAGGCGGCCTGTCAGGTTTCTCATTCCTCACTCCTCCTGAGTGGAATGAACATGAGCCATTTGGTTTAGCCTTTAAGTCGAATGTTCCAAAGAACATTAACCTGAATATCAGCTTGTTTGTTAGAACAAAGAAACAGAGTGAGAAAGAAAGAAAGAAAGAAAGAAAGAACACACGTTATATCAGACAGAATGGTAGCTTTCAGATTTTTCAGATTAATTCAAAACAACTTGTTTTATTCTCCAGTAGTGTTTTTACATTTGCACTGATATGCAGCTATAACATGAGCAGGACAAATGTGTGTGTAACAGTAACTTTAATCTGTGGGTTCTTTACTGCAGTCCGAGTGACTCAACTGTGTAAACAGCTGAAGCAACAAAGGCCAGTGTGCTGTCTGCTAATGTGTAGCTCAACGCTCTGTATGAAGACGACAACAATACAGCAAATCACAGTCAAGTTCAAAGTCTACTTCCATTCAAAAATTGCTTCACTTACATTCAACAAACAGTCACAAACAACATTTATTTGGTCATTATGAACATCCTAATCCAATGTCTTTATAGATGCGTATATTGCTTTTATTGACGTTTCAATTTGTTTTTCAGAGTTGTTCTCGGATAAAGGCGCTGTGACTCAATTTCTGAGTCTTCTTTGGTCTAGACTGTGTTTTCTTTGTACAACGGGGACTGTAAAAAGAGTATCAATTTACAGTTACACGCATTAAACAACATTTTACATGTGGCAAATGGATGCTAATCAAACGTCTTTCTTCTGAAATACGGCTCATTTCCTCAAAGTGAGCCAGATTGCAGTAACCGTTGGCACGTTTAGAAAACGCCTCCTCGAATCTCTAGCATGTGACACTGGAAGCAAAAACAAAAGACGGCATGCAGCTGGTAAAACAGTGTAAAAGCACCAGGAGCCAAAAGCAACACTAATATCAACAGAGCAGCCCAATCTAGTAGCAGACTCCTGCTGCGCAGAGCAAATGGGGGAGAGCACTGCATTAAATGGATTCATATGGGGTTTAGAGAAGAACTCACATTCATCAAATACAAGTCATTTATCTAGTCGTCTCATGCAGAAAGACTTTAGACTATCTGCGTAAAGTCCACTTTAAAGCTTTTACTGGCCAGACATCACATACTTAGATAAACAACATGTGATGTTCAGGGGTGGATAAATATAAAATTGAATGCAATGCTTAATACAAAGTGAAAAGACTGTACGTATACACAAGTATATCTCATTTAAATAATGCAAGGGGTGTGCAAAAAATGATTATATCTTTAAACAAGACTCTGAATAACTTTTATGGCACAAGCTTCAAATTTAGGGACTAGATCTTCCTCTAAAGTTCTAAATGTAACAACTTTAACGTCTTGCTTTATGACAGACAAATAAAACCAGCCAATCAAAGCAGCTTGCCTTTTTAAGACCAGCCTCACATTTTAACAGAGTCTAGATTCAAACTACTAATTAAGAAACTTTGGTACCTTCATTTGAACAAAGACCTGTGCAATCATCAAGCTCACTGCATCTCTTAGGAGGACACATGCCTTCCGGCTGTTGGAAGAAAAGAGTCAAACAGTGTGAGGCTTTTGTCAAGAGTTTTCTCCTAAGTGCTGCTTTAGCTCTCATATGCACTGGTGGTTTAAGAGAGAACAGTGGACCGTAAATCCAGCTGACACGTAAATGGACGCATGAAGAAAATGATGAAGTGATGTGGATTTTAACATTATTCTACTCTTCCACAGACCTCTGTTAGCCACTAAACTGCTCTATACAGGAATTCTGCCATGAGGCGTTTGACCTCACATCTTCCACCAAACGCTGCAAAATTTAAACAGCAAGAAAATGACTGCACATAACTCAGACGTATACGTGAGCCACATGGTCGGTTTTATATTTTTATAAATATATATGGCGAGATGTTCTAATGACAGGATTCAAATATACTGCAAATAGAGCTGAAATATAAAAAAAGATTCATAGTCATTTTCCAACAACCCTTCATCTCCGGAAGCCCGGTTTGTTCCCTCAGAGCCTTTTTGTGTAATGTTTAACCGGGTCTGGCTGAGACACTGTGGTCGTTTTTGCCTCACAGGGCTCAGTACAGTGAAATAAGAGAGATTTGTGGCATTCGGAGGGAAAGTTTATGTTGGGCCAAAGTGAATGGCCCCTCTGAGGTCTTGCTGTTTTGCAAGGTTGTCGGTGCAGCGGTCCCACCCAACACTAATGCAGTCACAACCGGGTGTATAAACACCTCAGTCAGGCAGTTAGCCATTAGCTTATGCACTTAACACGGACAATTATGCTTGCCCTTTAAGTCTTTGAACACCTGACGATGAATAATGCTGTTTACATGCCTAAGCTTCTGAGCATATGGACATGTGCATTAAGACATGCAGAAATATACGGTCAGTGTTGCCCCAGTAACACTCCAACCAGTCACAGCACACACAAGCCTGCTATTACCTACAGTGCCATCATTATAGTCGTTCACCACAGCCAAAAGCAAGTGAACACCATAGAAACCACAGTGTGTATACACTACATCCTAAATAATATGCAACATTTAGGATGCAAGTTCTATGTCAGTAATGGCCACACACGTTTTCCATTTTTCAAACAAACGAGTAGCACACCACTGGTTAAGCTGCAAGTTGGTTGGGCCACTAAAAATAAACAGGCTAATGTTGAAAGTGCTACTCTGTTATACTTCTCTCGAAAAACTCTTCCAATGGGTTACTTATACCTGTTTTTACATATTATGCAGACAAAATAAGTATTTTCATGCCAAGAATTACATGACACCTTTAAGAGTAGTCCATTTCAAAACATAGTATTTTCAAAATGACAATGATTTGTAAGCCAGATGTATTCAGTTTCTAAAATATAATACATATATCAATTTGGAGCTTACATGCAAACAAGTAAAGTGTGACAACAGAGTCAGTGGTATCAAGACACATTTTTATAACAGTTTAGTATGTACAGCAGTATGTACCTCATCATCAGCAAAGCACATAGAACGCTACAAATTGAGATTGAGCCTCAGTATATTTAGCATAGCACATGTATACACTAAGTAATTCTTATATATCAAAGCCTAATGGGAAGTCTAATCACACTGCTACAGTCCCTTGTTTATGAATGTAGGTCATATGTGCACATACATAACCTTTGCATTCTTTAAAAAAACGCTGATTTAGTTTATGCAGAAAGACATATGGTCAACAAACATGGACAAACATTCTAAGTCTCCCATGACACAACACAGATGTCAGCAATCATTAACAATTTGTCTCTAAATGTTTTGTCCCTGTACAAATGTCATGAGGCTCAGATTACGTTGACAAGCTTTTTTAAACATACAGAAAGAACATAAACAGAGAAAAGACAGTTTTGTTGAAATATCATTCTAACACATAAACAGTACAGAGATATCAATTCATATAGCCTAACCGCACTGGCCAAGAAGCGGCTGAAGATAACATGCTTTTCAGTGGTCATAAACATGGCTAGCAGCAATTTCCTCTTTACTGACCAAAGCTGAAACAGACAACATCCCTGAAACCTCAGCCAACATCTCGACTTAATTACAAGGCTCAGCAGTTAGATTGTGAAAATCGCTCGCTCTGTCCTTTTTCCCTTTCCATCTCTATTCTCCCCTGTTCCACCATAAAACTAGTACGAGAGCCATTCAGAAGAGGGTCCACATCTCATGGGTGGTGGGGCAAAACCCAGCCAGTAAACACAGTAATTGAAAGGCATTCTCCTGGTTCAGTGTAATCATCAGGATTGCTGTGGAGATTTGGATGGACAACTCCATCTGCGTAGGCGGAAAACAACAAACCCCTGCATCCTTTCACATATTGACATACTGCATCCCGTTAAAGGTCCAGTGCAATTTAATTAATGCTGGTTGGAACACTCTGGTCTCTGGTCACTTACTGATTAATGGTATTATATTACTCGGAAACAGTGTGACCACTAAGTAGTTAGCAAATAGTGATGCTCTGTGCATATTCTCTGTGCACAATATGACAATTTTAACAGATTATGTCATTGAAACCGTTTAAAAATACTTTAGGTACACACTGAAAAGTTTGGATAAGTAAATTCCCTTTATTTATTAGGAATGACTCAAGTTAACTCTTACTACACTAATGACGAATGATGTTTAATAGCAAGGTTTTTGGCATCAGCAAACAAAAAACATAGATGACAGCATCTTAACTTATTTGGTGTTACGCATTCGTGGGTGGGTGGATGACATCAGGAAATAAACTGGATTCAAACTCACTGTGCTGGCACAAACGTGCCATCGTGAAACAGGTCAAAACATGTGCGCGACCTACCAGGCCACACCTCTGACAAGCTGCGGCGCTCTTTCTCTCTGAACCACAATGTATGAGCTTCCCTAGACAACCTTTTCTTTAGTGCTGTGCACATTATGAAGCTTAGGTTGAAGAATGCGGCTGTCACTCCTGTATATACCCAAACTGTGTGAACAGGATTACGCTCCTAAAAGAGAAGCAATAAGCAGTGCATACTTGGCCTTATAGTGCTGTTTTTGCTCAGCTGGACACATAATAGAGAATCTAAATAAGATTAGAGAAATTTTATGAGGCTTATTTATAAGGGATAATCACACAACCATTTTCGTAAACAGAGACATTCTGTAGAGAAACTGGCATTGTCAAAATCAAATAAGAGTTCATAACCACGACCAACCACAGACATGTATGCTAATACTATCAGCTGAACACTGCTGTCACTATCACATGATAACAACAAATAAAGGTATCATGGGAATGGTTGCAAAACGGCTTAATGCCTCTTTTCCTGCAGGCCTGGCATATAAGCTTCTCATTCCTTAATTTATGAGTATGCTTAGTTTAATTCCTTGTCTATTAACTTTTTCACCCCTCTGTGTAGGACACAATTCTACAATAAAAGAGAAACAATCAGACCCTCAGGACAGCCGTTGCCAAAACCAACAATTATAAACATGGTAGCAAGACATTTGTTCAGTACTTAGCATTTTGTACTTATTTTGTGTTTTTATCCCTCTTTTCTGATGCTTGAAGGCAATGAACAAGACAATAATACAACTTATGTGCTTTATAGCCAACTGAATTGTCACTTTAAGAAAGCCAGGATAACAATAACGGGGGCATCAAATTAGATATATGCTTTAGGGATTTTTAAGTATAGTTTAACTTGACGCAGATTTGCAGGGACTTTGAACTCAGCATTACAGATAAGACAGGTGCCAGACCATTCTCTCGGCAAAACATTTCTTTGAACCAGCTGCCAAAGAGAGATTTCTTCAACAGTAAATGCAGCTGCAGACCTACTGAAGGTTTACACAAAAATAAACCATTTTAAACCACCACTTAAGTAATCACTATGATCGACCTAGATCACTACGTCCAGTTTGGAAACAATTATAATTTTTGCAATTCCTGTGGTCCTACACACATTGAAAATCACACACAACCTTAAACAAGAAGTTTTGCCACGCAAAAATCCATGTACTGAAAATGCAAAAGGACAAATTGTCATTATTCCACATGCATAAGTGAATTACTAGTAAGGAAATTGTGGTGCTATTTATCAGTCTTCCCCAGTTATAATGGCTCTAAATGTGGTTAGTTTGCACTCAGATGCACTTGCAGGCACCTCTGTACAGTAATACAAGCTGGATGGGATAACCTTATTTGTAAAGGAAGCTCTCAAAGATCTGCACGACTGGTAAAATCAATGAGGCCAAACCATTGCATGGGTAACAAGCCCTTTTCAAGTGTAGATCCCAAGCATCTGCCTCTTACTTCAATCACACCACCAGAAAGAAAGGGGGGGTAACACCTCTGAAAGCAGAATCGGCCTCCTCCCTCCTCAAATCCCATATGATCAGGATAATGAAGAGAGTGGGGGGAGAGGTAGAGGTGGTGTGAAGCTGGATTGACCCCCCCCTTCCAGTTATGCCTGCTCTATAATCCCCTAATCCCATTGGCTGTGGGATTAATTCTGTTTGATCAACTGATCAATTTATAACTGCCATTTCATCACTGCTTCGCATTGCTGAGGATGCAGAGGCGTGGAGCTGTTACACTAAAAGCATTTTAGAGTGAGGGCTGCTACGCTGACAAATACTGACAGATAAACAGATTATATATGTAAAAGGCCATATGAAACCAGTTGCAATGACTGCAAAAGACTTCTGCCTCACAAGAATTATTACTGAAGTAAATATAGCGCTATTTTCATTTTTGAATTTTTAAACAACCATAGTCCATGTTTTTTCAGAACATAGCTAATAAGCAGTATCTACCGAAACTATGTATAAATCAGTGTTTATAATTTGAAATTAGTAATATGTTAAAAGTATTAAACAGTAATACCTTAATCTGGTGATATTTATTAAATCTATCAGACTAGATTTACAGACAGACAGTGTGTGCCGTGTGTGTGTGTAGACAGATAGACAGACAGACAGACAGACAGACAGACAGACGGATAGATATTGCATTGGTTGTCTGCCTGCTCTATGTGTGGATCGAAGAGGCTCGCATGACAACTCAATGTCCAGTTAAATGGAAACTTGATTTCTGTACTGTAATTGCTAAGACTCATAATTATAGCAACAGGGGATGATACTTAAGGGATGCTGTTGGCCAGCACAGATGGGACTGGCTGTTGCCATCCACACTGCTGCCTCCAAGCAATCAGTTAACTAGCTGACAGATAATGAACTTTCCCCTTGATCCACGAACAGCCAGTGAAGTCTGGTTTACTCAGGGCTTACTTGGTTATTCTAATAGATCATAAACCTGAATGTATAAACTGCCTAACAATCACATTCCAGTATCTTACAGCAATTTTAACAGATTTGAACATAACAATCAAAGTAACACCATAATGCCACCTCTAAACATCACAATGAGGTTATCTGTATGGAGAGAAAACAACACAGACACACATGACTGCACTAATTTGTTTTCGGGACACTCCTATGTAATAAATTCTGCCAGGGAAAACTGGGAAAATGCCCTTTTACACCACTGCCCACCAAACTGCCCATCTCTGGTACATTTGCTCTGCCTCAGTTGTTGCCACTAATATCCTCCCACCCAAACAAATATGTCACTGTGCGGATGTGCACAGATAAAGCCAATACATTGTGAAAAGGACCCCAGATCAAACCCCCTCCAGTGGCCTGTAACGTTTCAGCTAATGGATTAAGCAAAACGAGAGCAGACACAGATGTCATGTCAGGCTGGCTGGCTGTGATCTTGGCTCTGTGGTGCAGACCTGACTTACTGTATTTACTCAGAGCCACATATCATATATGGCTGGCACAGTTCAGTGGATCAGAAAGTGGCACAGTGTCCAGAAGCGTCTTGCTCATTCAGCCTGAGAGGACACGTGGCCTTTAGGATTTTGAGTAATTGGGACAGTAAATAACATAGGCCACACCCCTTTCTGGTCCCAACGTAAGCATTTGAGTCTAATTCCGTAATTATCATTTTGAAAGCAACTTCCCAAAATAGGGAATGTTATATGTTTATTCCAGTTTGTCGTGTTTATTCCAAAAATGTCAAAGCTGTTCTTTTCTATAAAATGAAACAAGCATTGCAAACACTGGCTGTCAGGGTTAAACAGTAGTTAAATATTAGGCTTGGGTCTGAACCACGGGTCGCAATGCACATTTGATCTTCCCTCACCTAGAGTGGTCCAGGATAGATGCATGATCTCCTTGCAAATGCCCCATTTTAGGGAATCAAACATCACAGGAAATGAAACACAGGAAGTGAAATATAGCTGTTATTATAGGCAATGAAACTGAACACATGAAATAAGCTTAAACAAATCCCTCTATATGAAAAGTTTAGTCTACTGTAAGATGATGAAAGCTATTTGATATTTTATAGGCGGCATGCTTCAAATACACAGAGACTGTGTATAAAACTCCTTACAAGGACCTCTTAAGTCACAGCACACATATGTACACTTTTGGTGGGAGTATATTTAGCTGAACAACTTGCTTCGCTTGCTTAACGTATCATGGAGGTCAACCTCAGGTCTGTGAGAAGGAGTGTGTGTGTGTGTCGACAGACGACAGGCGGACAAGTATGTGTACTTTACCGCAACTTACCACTGAGTGGGAAAGAAAGTGTTTTTCCAACATTATACACCCCTTCAAATAAACAGAGAATAAGCAATCAATCACCGAAAAGAGATTACTCTACCCACAACTGTCCTCGCCTGTTAGTGCAGGCAACACCTTCATACGCTTCTCAATATCTGGCCTTGTTAGAGGCTCTATCTGGCCCAGGATTAGATTAAAAATAAAGGAAACCCTTAAAAATAAACACAAAAGAAACACTTCATCCCTGTGCTAATAAAACAGTTATTTATGGAGAAGGCACAGCTAGCATGGATGCTGGCACACTAGCCTAGCATTTGAGGTTTTGCTTCTCAGCAGGGCCTGAGAACAGAGGTGTATGAAGACAGAGAATAAATAACCAAGGATCTTTTTTGGTGATGTATGAGGTGGGAAGGGAAACTTATAGTATCGTAAACATTATAGTAGGGTTTTATGGGCAGTAAAGTCACAGCAGAAGGCAAGTGAGAGTAGTGGTTTGTCCCAGCTCACCTAAGGACCAATTGATTAAAAGTGCACCCACCAGGAGAAAGGAGAAGTATGCACGGCCTTTACACATGTAACCAGAACTAATGAGGAATAGGTCTGGGGTGAGCTCTCTTTTCATACAAACACACACAAAGACAACGTTGGCATGGTTTCACGAGGGCTCCAACCTCATTTCAGTCTGGAATGTACAATTCAAATGTGGGAAATATGGGCTGGGCAGTAAATTCACAAATTAAACTAGTTTTCTAAAAGAAACATTACTAGGTTGTTAGGGTATTCCTAGGTGATTGTTTACTTTAAAAGATCCCCCCACAGCTTTTTTGTGCCTGTTTTGTCATCTGCCAAGCAAAAATCTGATGTCTGGACTCATTTCAATAATGTGCTAATGATGGCAGAAATTTAGGCACAAAATAATACAACTCCCTCAAACTAATTTAAGAGGCGCTGCGTTGGCATACCATGGGTCACACTGACCTGGGCTGCTACAACAATAAGGCATGAAGACAGCTGGCCAATTTTTATATCTCCTCAACAGCTTTCATCTGTTAGCCAGACTATTGGAGTGTCTGATCTCATAACCTATCCTCAGGTTTCTCACTGTACGTTCTCCTCCACCCAACACTCTCACAGCAGTGGGGAACAACTGACCTTGCCTTGGCAGCGCTGACATGACTTAGAATTCTGAAAGATTTATCTTGTACTTTTATTTTGTTGCTCAAGGTTTCACTGTGTGTATTTCCACTCATCCTTAGTAATCACTAAATATTATATAGCTACTATATCTTTCTATTTCCTATAAGGAAATATCATCATATCATTTTCCTTATCAAAAATGATAAGAATGTTAGGAAAAAGTCCAATGTTTTAGTAGGAGACTGTCTGTTTATTTCAGGGTTCCTGGCTATTTGATCCTGATTATATGTTTCCAGATGCTTGTAATTATTGGATAAGCATTTTTAAAAATCATTTTATACAGAGTGCAGAGAGTGCAATTATAGATGATCTGATATTGCCTATCTCAACTGATGGAGACAGTCGCAAAGGAAACGACTCAACCGTTAACATTTATGAATAACAATGAATCCGGAACTCTGCTGTCCTCAATTTAGAAAATCAACTGCATCATTTCAATGAATAATACTTCCAGCCTGGATTTATATTTACGACATCATAATGCCCTATAATAAAAACAAGACTGCTGTGCATTCCCTGGTTGGGGCATGAAATGGGGCAGAAGAACCAGATCATTAAAATGTCAAGCTTTGTGCCTTATGGTTTAAAGGCATCTGAAGTGCTCCTGTTGCAACCAAACATACACACACTTGAGAAGAGCGCACCACGAGGCGACAGATGCTGAAAGGCAGATTGACGGCCTCCTAAAATACACACTCGTTAAAAAACTCGTATCTCACACCTAACTGTTTGAGCACGACTTTTACAAATCAAACAGAGAGATCATCGAGATCAACAATCTGAAACATCAGATCAGATAAACAGTCAGAGACATCAGGATGGCCTTTTAAAGTGACACACACAAGTTTATGACATCATAATGCCGAGGATTTCATTCTAAATCTGATTAAATCGCTAAAACAGAAATGAAGAAAATAAACAAACAGATTCCAAAGCAAAAACATTAAGGTCCGTTTTTTAAACTAAGAGTTTGAATGAGAAGACCAACCCTTCAGAATCTATTTCTGCTACCACCTGTTAGCTCAGACCAACACCCTTCAGACCCTGTGGTTTCATGCCACAACCTTCCAGTTCTGCTCCACACCACACTCCCATAGAACATAAGGTTAGGGGTTAATCTGATATTGTGCTGAAGTAAACTACAAAGCATAGAGCAGATGGTCATCTTTGAGCATGAGACCATCTAATACAAGCAGGCCAGGAGACATAAAAGCTAGAAACAAGAAAGCATTTTCGAGTTTAACCACAACATTTTTGGTTTGACGTTCACTATTTGAACAGATGATGAACAGATAAAATTAAAAACGTGAGGTAAGATCAACCTTAAAACATTCCATTTTGGGAGGATATGGAAAAACCAACAAGGGATGGGCCACATCTAGGACACGCGACTTGAATAATATGGTGCGCTTTGTAATTCTAACCTGAAGCAAGCTTGTGTAAATTCAGGTTGCTGGCCAAACACAGAACATAAAAATGGTGTTACGTGGGTTTGGAAGAGCCCAAGACATCCAGACAAACACCCATCACGAGTTGTGCCTCAAAAACTCCTCAAAACCTTGAGAAGGTTTACATGTTTTATTCACATTATATTGGAAGCAAGGTAAGTCTACGTCAAAACGGTGTATTTAGTTTAGTTCATTACAATCCCTCTTACCATATAAGAAACAGCAGTCTAATAGAGATGCTTGTCTTAACAAACGCCCCTAAGAACTTTGAAATACACCTTGAAATTAACTTATTCCAAGTTAAATGAATCCAGAAATAACTAAATACTTTCAATACATATAAAAAGTGTCTCTATTAAAACATTTAAACAATCCTCCCTACTTATATTCATCTGCTGTATCTTTCAATAGAAAAACATTTTCTGGATGTGAAAGTGTGGGAGTATTTGAACTTCCCCATTTCTTTTCTGAGGGGGGCAAATGGCACCCGCCACACACAGCAGAGGGATCCAGCAGATGCTGAAATGATCTCAGGTCAGCATCAGAGAAGCTATTCCTGTGAAATGCAGCTGTTCCTGACAACTAGCTCTTTAGGATGATTCATAAATATGACTCGATTCATAAATATCTCTCTGTCCACGCAATCTATTTACACAATGTAGCAACATTAATAGGACACTACAGGCTTTCAATCAACAAACAAAGATATACATTTATTTACTAAATAAATTAGTTGTTATTGCTCCTTCTGCATAATTACACAAATAATGACACAAAACGTACGTCTGTGATTTAAACAAGTACAATTTTAAAACATTAAGGAAAAAACTTTGGGTTTTGAGTTCAAATGTTTCGGCGACTTGCCTCTTGTAGTTTATTTAAAGTGGTTAATTTTACGCTTTCCTTATTCATAGTTTCATTTCAACATATACTAGAGAGAAATGCTGGCAAGGCTTACTAACTACAAGCCACAAAGTTCAAACGGGTTAGGTTTAATGTAGCACGCAGGTTACAGGTTCAATTCAGCACGCATAAACAAAGAACTAGTATAATACGAGGCTCGTTTGTAAACATAAATGGGATATCGTCTTACCTTCGTTCAAAGCATCAAAACCTGTGGATCTGAATGAAAACGCGACGTTTCGCCTCCGCTACACTCGCAGTGATGTGTATTTCCGATTAATCCACAACGACTTTCAGTCTTTAAACTTCACCGGGAGCGCTTCTTCTCCTCGAGTACACACGTGTTTTTGTCCCCTGCCCTCTGCCTTCAAGCGACAAAGTAGTTTAAATAAACCAAAGTAAAATGCGCCTCTATGTATTTTTAGACAAGCAAACTCCGGGAATCCAGTCTCTCCTCTATCTTTCGCAGCTCTGTCTGAATTTGGAGAGGGATAACGGGAGATGAGAATCAACACACAGTAGCGTTATTGTCCGCTAGTGCAGCCCGGCGGCCGCTGCTGGAAAAAGGGCTGGGCTTCAAACAAGAGACTCCACTACACTAAGTGATATAACAAAAACGTTGATTTTGTCATTTTAATCGTACGTTTTACATTTTAAAAGTTCTCAAAGATCCGACACTTCTAAATGTATACAGTAAATGTGTTAAAATAAATATAAAATTTAGTATAAAAATATTTATTTCTCTTAAAAATAAGTCTATGAAATCGTGATTAATGAATCAATTGTAAAAATGATTTTACAATCATTTTGTTTTTTTACAAACAATAACTTTGGGACTGAATTTAGTAAAAATGTACAAAGATGTTCAAAAACTTTTTTAAATTATTTGCTGTTTATTTATAATTTATATTCTGGTTCAGTCCTCTCAATTCTTTTTTTAAAGGTTTTAGAAATGGAATTATTGATGATTGCTTATTAATTCTAGTGTAATAAGGTTGTCGCATTGTATGTATTTCATATGTACATTTAGTGCCAGTGTATTAGATAGTCACATACAATATAACAATAAGTATAGAGATCTATAGAGAACTTTATAAAGAAGGAGGGGGGAAGTTATGTGTGGCATAACAAGCCATGCAATTTAAGTATGAAACTTAGGGAGTTACGTAAAAATGCAAGAAACTACAGTTGCAGGATATTTTACATAGATTTTTTAAATTTGTTCATTCGGGAACAGTTTTGGCAACTTCAGCTCCATGATACGTCTTTCATTTTAAATGCCCACGGTAGCGAGAAGACAACCATAATGAAACCAGACAGACAGCATAAGAGAGCCATGTTGAGTTTATATGCTCATGGTCACACAGATGGTGGGTGTGTTGAGGTGTTTGTTTGAGAGGGTGTGTCTGTGCTGTGGGAGTTCATGGTGTGCCAGAGAAAGAACACACAAACACATTCATGAAAACAGCCAATCCCTCATTGCCTCACTTTAGCCAACACAGATATATAGCCAATCCCTCTTCACCTCACTGCGTTGTAAAAATACAACCAATCTCTTGTCACCTCTGTGTATGCCACATGGGCAGTTCCCTCCACACCTATAAAGTAAACCAACATGAAGGCTGTACTCCTTTTCACAAACATGTCATATTTTTAGCATACCAGGCCAGTAATGGCTTCCATTCTGAATGCACGTGTTGTAGTCATAGGTGCTTAAAAATAATAATAACTGACGCACACATGTATGCGGCAGCAACGTTATGCATTAGATTTATAATGACAAACACATTTCAAGATTAAGAGAAATACACAACATACACTGCTAAATAAAACCAGAAGATGACGCTGTCACAACATTCTACTCAACATTCAATTTATTTTGCGTAAATTGGCTGAGGTTGTATGACAGTCTTTGGCTTTGTTCGAAACCAAAGGCAGCTTCCTTGTTACCCAATTAGTTAATAACTAAACAGGCATTGTTTGTGTACGACACAATTATCTATATAAACCATTATCTATATAAATAAAGACAAAGCTGATAATACCGTAAGAATGTTTGTAAGCAGTTAAATGTGTGCAATTTCTTTCTTGCCTGGAGGAAGTGCTTGACAACTGACCTCTGACCTTCTGTGAGAATTCTGTAAAGAAAAGCCAAATGACAAAGAATCTGCAAACACTGCCATTGTTTGATGTAACACCTAAATGTTGAAAACACATGAACCTGAAACACATCTGAATTTACGCTTCTGAGAGCTCCACTTTAAAATTGTGACTGACTGACCAATTTTATCTCTGAAACAATTGAAAAACAAAATGGCTCTTGTCTGAGTTAGTTATGTATTTTGATATTTTAAGTATTTTTCGTGTCAAAATGTTTCAGAATTAATGGCACAAGACACACATTTTTAAGTCTTAAAAGACCCAGAGTAGGTTGTTGTTATAAATCTTTGTTTTTGTCACACCATTTGGAACTTGTACTATATCCCAGGGCCTAATGAATGTCTGGTAAATAACAATGAGCCCATTTATCTACAGTAATTTCTATGTAGGTCTATATAGAAAAGTTTGACACATTTTGCCCTATGACAGCAGTACATGTTATCTGTCCATCAGCAGTGTCTTTTCTTCTGTTCAGCTGCTCACACTATGACAACAGATGTCTTAGATGTGATTCTATTGTACAAATGTAATCCGAATTTGTTATGACACTTAGAGCTTTACATAATAATTTAGTAATAGGGTAGACAGGGCCTTGTTGTCAAAAGGTTGTCACAAGTGTTGTTTGTTACAAGGTTTTTAAACAAAAGTGCACAACTGCACAATTCTTTTCCCCAGCAGTGATTTAATATATTTGATATTTATTTAATATAAATGAAGACAGGATTTTCGCACAATTTATCATGTTTCCATATTTATCAATTTTGCGGTATTTTATAATACCGTTACTGCTTTAAAGCTTAAGCAACATTGTTGTTTCGTATAGAAAAACAGTACTGTTTTTCTATACTACTAAATATTAGTAAACTAAATATACTAATAACTAAATATTAGTAAATTTTCTGTACACTTAAATTGCAAAATATAAGGCATTAATATTTTATGTAACAGTCAGTGAGTTTATACTACTGTTATGTTATACACTACCATGTAATAATAAATAATTGCTTATTTACATGTTCAGTAATGTAACTGATTTGCTATTACATCTCTTATGACCTACAGAGACTGACAGCCATGTAAACAGATGTCGATTTGCTTGCCTTGTTACTGTTATCATTATTGAGTGTTGTTTAATAAATTCATCATTTCAATTCATAGCTGTAATGTCTATAATCTTGCATATAATCATTTGGTGTCTGACCATAACAGCCCTAAATATAATAATGTTATTGAAATCTCTAATGTTTCAGGATCTTAGGCCTAGTAACCTTGCCGTGGATGAAAACTGTGAACTGAAGGTAAACACTACTGTGCAACTGAAAGGAAGGTGTATGAAAATGTTTCTTTGTCAGATTTTGGACTGGCGTGACAGAACTGAAACAGAGATGACTGGATACGTAGTGATGCGCTGGTATAGAGCCCCTAAGGTTTTCAATTGGATGCATTACACTTAAACAGGTGACCTTTGACCCCTTAATTTTTGACCTTGCTCAGTACATTGCATTCAAGAATTTAAAATGGTGTCTGTAGTGTTGTCTATTTTCTGGATGGGGGCATATTCTGTGTGCATTTAACATAATCTGTTTTATCTTGCTGTAATTGATGTTAAGTTGGTGTGGCCTGTTGTAATGTAATACTGTTTTTTGTTTAGCTGATGGCTGTATCCTGGCTGAGATGATAACAGGAGTGGTGCTTTTCCCAGGCAGAGACAGTGTCCTTTATCTCTGCTTACTCATTAAATACATCTGTAGACCAAAAAAGTGCAATATTCATTTGCCTGTTCCATAACACTGTGTTAAGGTATTGATCAACTAAAGATCCTTAGCCGGACTGGCACACCAAATTCAGAGCTTGTCCAGATGTCCAAATGCAAAGCAAAGATGTATGAAATTACCATCAAACAACTACATTCTGTTTCCTTTTTGATTTTTTTCTAATTTGGGATTCACTGGTTTTGAACTGGGCATGTGCATGTCATGATGTAAACTCAGTCATAAGTTTGTTCACTCCCAGTCTAGAAGATAAAGGCCTTCAAATATGTTTTTTCTGCTATGGATCCCAGTGATATGTTTAAGATCTCAAATATAACTATTTTATACCTAAACTAATTGTCCTAGGCGAAATTATTTACCTCCAGATTTTATTGCGCTGTCACAAACTCAGGTGTAATGTTTTATTGTTTCTAAATCAGGAAATGTCTCCCCCTGGTGGTTGACTACAGTATTTGATAGCTGTTTCTGGAAGATACTGCTCTATCTGTGCTGCTCCTCACAGTTTCTGGCAAAGACGCTTTCCTCTGACATTAGCTTTAGCCATTATCATAGTATTCATTCCACTTATAGCCATTGATTTGTTGTAAGGCATGCTTGTTTTGAAACCAGAAGCCAGACTTACAGCAAAAGATGGACTGTCACATCCATATCTCTCAGTTTTATG